>JAHPZR010030012.1:42500-52678 GCA_019787425.1 Platygyra sinensis | reverse complement strand
GTGTCCCAGATCTAAGTCCCTTGGTTACTCTTAGATACCGCATTAAGAGCTCATCACTGTGAATTAGTTGCCACAGCTACGCTTACAGTCTGCAGTTTACTCAGACATGCAACTACTACAGGAGTGGTGCTTGGAAACAAACTGTGGGCTGCTCTTATTGGTAGAAGCAGCCTGCGTGTCATTGGTTACATGTATTGTACTAGTGGTCATTTCTGAGTGGCACTTTACCTCTGTGTCAAAATGAGCGGTCTTGTGCAAAACCATTGATATGAAAATGAGTTCCTCCTCCTAGTTCACAGTTATTTGTTTGCAAATCAAACTCATTTTGATATGAAAGATTTTGCAAGAGGACTCAATCAGAAGGTATCTTGGAAAAGGCCCAACACATGTGACATGATGTATTAAAATATAGTAGACAATGGTGACTTTACACTAGGGTTACCAGCTGACCAGGAATCAACAGGGTTATTTAGCAAATTTCTGTCACTAAGAAAAATGAAAATAGTATCAAAATTGAGTGAAGCAAAAGGAAATGTAGGGAGGTAGAGTTGCTATAATGATAACAAGTTTCCTGTTTTGTATCTCCTGAAGGCAATGCTTGTTAGCTTTCATTTGATTCAGAGTGAAAGAGCAAGATATTAAAACCTCCATAGCTGCACTCTGATCTTGTGTAGTTGCTTCACAGTTGTGTCTTAGTCACTGTTAAATGTTAAAAACGCTTGGCAGTGTCTCTCTTCAGCGTGTCACCTTCCCACAAGTATGTGCGTCTTTTGGCGACCTTTGAATATTACAGGGGCTTTAAATTATGAACTAGCATGGAAGTTTGGTTTTGCCAAGCCCGTTACTTAAAACATCGTTTGATTCAATGTTTTTATATGATGAGGTGCAGAGGGCTGATGCAGTTTCTAAAATTTAAATGTAGGATATCAAATGTGCTGGGGTGTATAAGTGCTTTATCACACTAAATAAGAAATAATACATGTACAGTAGGAGATCAAGGGATTGAAGAACTAGTAGATGTGCCTTGCGGCAGGGCAAAGGAATCCCTGGGATTTGCAGGTGCCCTAGGGCTTGATATTTCCTAGAGGATGCAAGTGCCCTGGAATTGCCTGATTTCAAACCGTGAAGGACTAGGTATGAGTCTATAAATTATGGCATTAGCAACTATTGATTCACATAGCCTTAAAGTGCAAAACAAGCTTTACAAAACCCCCGCAAGTTTGGTGTTAATCAGGCTATTTTTGAACGAGATGCAGCCATTTGAAAATGTAAATATTTACAAAGAAATGTATGGCCATCCGGCCGCTATCCGACACAGCGTCCGTATGGCCATACATTTCTTTGTTGATTTTGACGTTTTTAAATCGCTGTATCTCAGTCAAAATAACCCTGATCAATACCAAACTTAAGGATTTTGTGAATCTCGGTGTGCTCTTTCTGACTTTGTGGATCAATAGTTCCTTATCCCATAATTTGCAGACTCGTACCTAGTCCTTCACGGTTTGAAATCAGGCAAAGGACAAGTGTTCTACAGGCGTGGTAGGTACCTGGAGAATACAGAAATTCAGAGACTTGAACCTTCTCTGAAGTTGGCCTGTCTTTGTTATTTTTTCAATGCTTATGAGAGCTTTCTGCACTTAAGTTGTTAGACTTACCAGTTTTGCTGAACAGTTTTAAGTTGACAATAATGCTGTTGTAGGTCATATTAAAACCTGGGGTGCTTACCATTATGCCAGATCAATCGGTAAGAGAACGGAACAACATTTTAGATCAAAGCGGGCCAATTCCATACATAAAAGAAATATACTAGCGAAAAGTAGCGCAATGAACCGGTTTTCCAAAACAGAATGGCAAATTTTGGTTCGAACAGGCCGATTGGTCAAAGTGGCCACCTCCAGAGCTGGTCTCACATATTCCAGTCGGAATGAACCGAAATGGATCTTTTCATTTGACTTCCGACCGAAATTTAGTGAATCTTTAGCATAATGAAAAGCGCCACGGAATTGGGTTGAGCTGTTTTCTATAAACCGTTAACTTATGATTATCCTGCCTGTAGTTTGTAAACCACTTGTATTAGCTATAGCCGAAGCCATACTGCACCAAAGCTACCTTGAAATGACTCCAGATCTCAGGAAAATGAATATATTTTGTAGTTGGTAAGCTCTGTGAGCTCTCGAAAACTGTATACATGTATATGATGACTAGTACTAATAAAAACACCCTTTGGAAAGAACACCAATGAACTAATTCCTCCAGTTAATGAGAGATGGCCCATCGTCTGGGCTATCTGTGGGGGGTTTGCTGGGCGCCTGGTGTCGAAACCAGAAGGGTGGTGGTGGTGTCTTAGTGACCAGTTGTTAATCATTGCTTAGGGTTCTAAGTTGAGACTCTTTTGTCAGGTGAAAGTGGAACGGGCCAATTCGCAGGAAAAAGAGGTAGTCAAGGGGCCTGGGTTTCCCTCGGTCACTGGGGGGGGGGGAAAGGAGGTACTCTACAAAGTTTTATACTGGCTGGCTCTTCCCCGAGGTCCAACCCTTACCCTTTCGTATAGCATTTTCACAGGTAAGATATCCCTTTCGTATACCTTAAATTGAAAACAAATTGAAATAACTAACATTTCCCAGCCCTTTCATATACCTCCACTTGTGATATTGCTACTATAATACTGTAATCCCCGCCCTGAAGCCTGAGCAACGCACACTTCCACGTTTAGGCCATTATAAGGGCGGCCCTTCCCCCACCGGGCCCAGCCCCCTCCCCCACCGGGCCCTTGGACTTCTTGAGTTTTCTGCGGCAGACGTATTTTAAAATTCGATTTATCAGAAATCATTTCTTGCTAAGAATAAATTGTCTTGTACATA
Source organism: Platygyra sinensis (assembly GCA_019787425.1). Taxonomy (NCBI): domain Eukaryota; kingdom Metazoa; phylum Cnidaria; class Anthozoa; order Scleractinia; family Merulinidae; genus Platygyra; species Platygyra sinensis. Next base: position 49,817 of record JAHPZR010030012.1, on the reverse strand, counting down.
AAACAACAACAATTTACCAGGAGAATAATAGAAACTTGATACTTCTCACAAAGGTTGTAAAAAACGCCGCCTGAGTAGTGAAGATAAAAACTACCTAAATTGCCATCAATCGGCTTAGAAACCTGGCTAGCGGGACCATGGAAACACACCTGAAGAAAGGAAGGTTCATCTTTAGTCATACTCCAGCAGGCAAATTGTCGTAATGTGAGTATTGAAGCCACCTTAAGTACGCACGTTTTTGAGACGCGGAAGGTAACCGGAAGTGAGCTGTTTTCACTTTTAACTTGCCCGCACACAACCACATTCACATTGCTAAGTATCTTTTTACCATTAGAAATGAGTAGTATAAAAATCTAGGAGACAATACTTTCCTAGCACGCGAAATGTTCTCTTCCGGTTGCCGTCCGCGTCTCAAAAAAGCGCGTGCTTAAGCTACCTATTATTAATTTTGCTCGCCTGGTTTAACCATCTAGAGGAAAGTTATTCTTATAAAGAAGTTCAGTTCAAAAAGCTTTGCGCGTCTGTGTCAACAAGTTGCCCTTCTGCTGCAAACGTTAACGAAGCCATTGTTCAGTAATCCCGTATTTTATTTTCTTGACTAAAAAGAGTATAACATTTTTCTAATGCAAACTTTTCTTATTTCGATTCTTGTGTAACCTGAATACTACCGTATGCCCAAGAGGCTTGGGCCACCAGTGATTCCATAAGTACACGTTGGATGCGAGGTGATAAATGGCGCCGAGTTTCTTGTATCCAACAAGCTAGAGTGTAACAATTGTTTAATTAAAAAGGGCTCCAAAATTAAAAAAAAACTAAAATATAATAAAAATAACGGCGACGCCCCAAGAAATCAGGTATGTTTGCCAGATTTGCAAATAGTGCAATGGCTGATATATCGTGCTCATATAGGCTCGACACGACTAAGAGAGCGGCGGAAATCAAGAACTCTTAAATTGTATTATCCTTCAATGATGTTGTCATTTCATGAGGGTCTAAATGAACTGAGTGTGTGAAAAATGGAGAAATTTTTTCATCAGATCCCAGATCATATTATTTCCCAGATTCTTCAGCTTAATTTATTTAATGGTTACGATTTTTATTTTCGATGGCGCGACAGTGGAAACCACCAATACGGTCAAATCTGATTCGCAGGCGGAAGGGAACAGCTATGTAGTGATTTTCTTCAATGATAAAGGGCGTGATTAATTTTCTGTGTTGACGATACTATAGATCCCAGCTTCAGATAGACTACGAGTAGTTTCGCTTTCGCGTGACGCGGAGGCGAGCGTAACAATTGCCTGATTTCATACGTTGGGGGCCTGGGTACGAGTCCGTCTATTATGGGATTAACAACACAAGACCCTTATATTCAGAAAGAGCACACCGAGCTTTACAAAATCTTTAAGTTTCGTGTTAATTGGGCCAATATTGAACAAGATACGGACATTCAAAAACTTCAAAATTTGCAAAGAGATGTATGGATTTCCGGACAAGTGTCCGGCAATCCATACATTTGTTACTAAAATTTGAAGTTTTTGAACGGCTGTATCTTGTTTGATATTGGCCCAATTAACACGGAACTTGAGGATTTTGTAGAGGTCGGTGTGCTCTTTCAGAATATATGGGTCTTGTGTTGTTAATCCCATAATAGACGGACTCATACCCAGACCCTCACGGTATGAAATCCGGCAATGGCCTCGCGAACTCCTGTGAAGCATGCGAAAGTAACGGTTTATTCATGGCCGTCGCGCGATGGACCAAGCCAAAGAGAGACTACTCGTAGTCTAGGCTTCATAGGGACGCCGACTTCCTTGATTTGTAACGAGTAATAGTGAAGATCAGATCTTTTAGTTTCTCACTGCAAATATCTCTCATTATTATTCAACAAATTGTGACACTATCCAAATATGGTCATGATGCTCTCGATATCTGTCATCCGTAGGTAACAGATATCCGGCGGTATACGTAGCTTCGTACGTGGGAAGAAAAAGTGAAGTGAAAAAATTTCGACAGAAAGGTTTAAAAATGTTACGAGCTTGGAAATCAATTTTGTTATCAATTTGTTGATTAATAAAACAATAACGGCCTCGTCGGCTAAAATCAGACGATATTCCGCGAGATTGAGCAGGATAATTGTTAATTATTTCTCGTCTATTTCTTTAACATCAGACAGTCTTCAGAAAATGAAATGTTTAACAATCTTTATTTTCTGCATTTGATGCTTAATGTTACCAGTTATCCTGTACAACAGGTTTACTACACATCTTAATATAAGCTTTACACGAAAGCGACTGGTACTTGTAAAATACCAGTATTGTTTCCACTACTTGCAAAAACGCATTCGTTGAAACGATTCATTTTTGAGAACAAGAACAATTTTTAAAACTTCTGCAGGAGACATCTCTTATCATTTAATTTTTTTTCACTATTATTACTTCCGGCCTGAGTCCCCGAAAGCTTGTATTTAATTATCATAATGTTTTTAATTCATATTCTTTCCTGCACAGGTTTATGAATAAAATAGCAACTGGAACTGATTACCGCTAGAAAATTAAAATGTTTATCTATCGATTAAATGATCCGACTTTATAAAGTTATGAACATATAGATATAAACATGATAACATATGCAAGGATAAACATTCAAGTATCGCAATTCTACTTTCGGTTTTATAATTCTATATTGTAAATTCCATTTCCCATAGCTTTGATGGAGGCGAGGGGACTGGTGAATGACCTATAAACAAGAACAATATATATAAGCACGTGGCCGCGGGACTGAAGAATTCATTTTTGTCAGGAACCTGTCTCCTATAATTATGTAAATGAAGAAATTAACAACTATTCACCCCTAGTCACAGACACTGAAGTGAACAGATGTTTTAGTATATACTAAAACAGTGAGATAATATACACCACAAAAAATTAATTTGGATGATTTCTTCACTTGTAACTGATGCAAACCGGGACGCCATTTTTTCCCGAGTTGTTTTGGAGGTAAATAGCAAAGGATGTTCGGAGTTTGAACAGCCAATCAGAGCGCGTCTTCAACGCTATCCACTGTTTTAATATGTACTAATGGGGATTAATGAGGAAATCGAACTGGCCGCCGTGACGTGACGTAGTGCGCGGAAATCCTCATTGCCTGATTGGTTCGTAGCGATTAAAAACTCTTATAAGGTGGTTTTTCACTTACGGTAGAGCGAAAACTTGACGTGAGTTTTTTATGCGTCTGTCCTCTCATTGATGATAAACTGCGTGATAACATTGTCAAAGTGGCTGTTCCGCAGTAAACTTTGACCATGTATGACGGAATTTGTCATCAATAAGAGGACAGACGCATAAAAAACTTACGTCAATTTGTTTTTTTTTCAACAATAATCCTTTTTACAAAAATCTCTTTGGTAAAAGAGTTAATAATTTGACAGCTGGAAGTTGAATTTGAAAGCTTGCATAGATTAAATTTTATCCGTCCGTACTCTTATTGATGATAAAAGAGAGCCTATTAGCGCACAAGAAATTGCACAGTTATTGTAAAAGGTATTGCAAATCCTGTCATAACCACACTTAACTTATTTCCGGAGTTTACTTCAAAGCCTTAGTCACGTGTATCGTAGCTAGGGAAAAACCCTATTCTGGCTAGATGCAGCGGAAGAATTTAAAACAACGACAAACAACAATCAAGTGGCTTTGAAAAAAGACTTACTAAAACACAGTAAAATAATCTTAATGAAGACAACAAGACTTTTAAATTTGAAAGACATGTTTCGGCAACTCCTGTGCCATCGTCAGTTTACAGATGGAAATTACAATTAGAAGAAGAAAAGAGGAAGAGTAAGAAAAAGAAGAAAAAAAGGCGCATTCTTAGAAGGGCCGTTATCACATGATTTTCATAACAACGAAATGCGATGAGGAATATTGATGACAATCAAAGTCCCCCGTTTAATTTTTGCCGAATATGTAAATCGAGTTACTATTAGCCAACACTACTTCCAAATTATCGAACATTTGAATTTATTGTCGTCAATCTTTCCAGGGTCTTCCGTTACCCAGACCTAAGGAATCATAATTGTTTGCTAAAATTTGTCGAGTCGCTGGTTCAACCAAAGTTGATAACAAGGTTAGCAAAAACACCAGAATACCCGAATAGCCCGTGTCAAGAAAAACCGGCCGTCGCCTCGCTCGAGTACTACCATGCGCGTCGCTTGTTATTTTTGTTTCAAAATCCTTCAAACCAAACACTGGATGTGGCTTTGGATTCGACAAAAACAATCATGGCTCAGACAGCTGGTGTATCTCGAGACAAAGTGAAAACCAAACGTTGTGTGATTGACGCAATGATGCAATGGCGGGTTGTATTGTCTGAATATCTCGGTTGTTATTGGTTGTAAGGCATCAGACAAAAGAAAAAAGACATGCCAGGACACATTATATAATTAGCTTTATTTTCCCGTTTGTTTGAGTTTGACAGTAAGAGCACAATGCAGCTGTAATTTCCTAAGTGGTATGATTTCACAGCCACAAATATACTTTCCCATCGTCTAGCAGTAAACACCTCAGTTGTGGCTATATTCCTCAAAGTAGTTTTGTATTTTCAAGCATGGCAAACGCTTCCGCAAAGGAATTACCCAACGATGGTAGAAACGATCGCTACTATAAGTTCGAGTCCATTCGTATTGAGTGGAAAATTCATTTTGAAAACAACTTTGCTCAGCAAGTACCAATCGTGTCGGCTTTCTTCCAAAATTTCCATCGTAACCACCGAGGATTTCAATTCACTGTGGCTGAGCTGTTTGATGGGACAACTCACGTTCTTGTCGACTCGGAAAAATATCTTAAGATCAAAGAAGAATTGGAGAAGACAACAAGACGGAGTTTGCCAAAGGTGACGAGCTACTGTGTCGTGAAGGTAAAGGAAAAAGCGAAATCATTTCAAGGCTTTCAGTCTCACAGGAATTTTTCCCTCTCACTGAAGAACTCGAATGACAAAATCAAAGCAAGGTGAGGTGATCAATGTATTTAGGTTACGGCCGTAGCAGTGTTTTGTCGAGGGCATTGAAATACGAGTGACGATGACTGTTGGCGCAACAACAGAACAACGTATTAAAAGTGTTTAAAAAAACTCTTTTTCTTTGCCCATTAATGCTTAAGTTACAAGTTCGCTGCAATATTTAAATATCTATATTTATTATTATATAAACACCAGTGAAATACCAGATGAGCTTTCGCGCGTGAACATGAATCTTCACATGTGAATATTAACCTCTTACTATCCGAGCGCGAGGGCAATACCGGGGAATATTGGCCAGAGGTCCGTACAAAACGACCGAGGGCCAATATTCCCCAATACGGCTCGAACTAGCTAGGTTAGTAAATAGTTTGTTTTTTTATTATTTTATTTATTCATTTTTTTAGTTCTAAAATGTATGTAACTCCTGCTTTAATGTGCGTATCAGTAATGTCCTTTTTGTAATAATAATAATAATAATAATTAAGAAAGAAAGACAAATGAAACTGACTAGATTTATATTTTCACGACGTTTCGAAGTCATCGTAACTCCATTGTCAAGTGATAAATACTTACAAGTGTTAGAGTTTAAATAGATGGAAAGCATAATTTGCATACTGGGTGTTGTAAAAAATGTTATACAAATAACTTTGCCTTGATCGAGTCGCTTTGGACATTAAGAGAGGGTGACAATTCCCTAATGTATAGCATTTCATAAATTAAACAGTCCTGTTTAGTCTTACATTTTCGTAAGACTGTAAAGTGCTGATTGATATTATCAGGCAAACAATCGTGTTGATTATTGAAATGTTTCTTGATGCTAGACGAATTAAATTTATGTTCCTCACAACGTTCGTGTAGGTGCCTCATCGTAAAACCGATACAAAAACTACATTTAAACTGATAAACTACACGTTGTTGGTTAACTATTGATGGCTTCTTTTCTGTGATCTTGACTTCGTCCTCTAACTTCTTACTAAGGAGGGGGACATTGGGGTTTGCGGTATTGCGGTATTGGGCCATTTTTCTTGCGGTATTTCGGGAATTTTAATCTCGAATTGCGGTATTGCGGTATTTTCTGGAGCTGCGGGATGCGGTTTTTTTAGCATTTTGGGCGGTATTAAAAACTATCGATAAAGTCCTGCTACGTTTTCCGAGCTTTTTCTATCCTCCGCAATTGTTTCGGAAACAAGCTAAAACAGAATGTCAGGCATCTTCCGTCACGCGAGTTATTATTTGAAACGTGATCGTAAGTGATTATGAACAGTACTGATCGATCAACAATGTTAACGTTTCATCAGCCAATTCAATTCGCAGCTGCGCGGTCTTGTACTGACGTGACATTTAATATCATTTATTATTTTTTTCTCAAGCATCTGAGCGGGCCGGAATCCTAAATCCTCGAATTTGATTGGCTAATCTTACGCACGTGACCGGTCCAACTTTTTACGATACGGTCCACGGGCCGGATTTTTTCCCGCTGCCTAAATTTCGCTCCTAAAAGTTAGCGGTAATCGTCAATCTTTTGCCTTTTTTACACATCCATCGGCGATTAGTCAACGCAAGTTTATCTCTGTTCTCTTTAAAATGGCAAGGAAAGTCACTGTAAGTAAATTCAGTTGAGTGTTTTGAAGTTGTGAGAGTTTGCTTGGTTGTTTGTAACTTTGCGCTGTAACGGCGCTTAATCCTGTGTTTCCCTCGCCGTACAATTAGAGTCAATTTCAGTCAAGTTTACTTTTCTGATCGTTGCTGTATTTAGGAGAATTTCTTTAGAATACACTTAACGAATTTCCTCGCTTTCTGCTATCCCATTTACAATAGAAAAGTCTGATTTCAAGTGATTTTAAACTTGAAGTGACGACTGACAGAAATTGTTTCGTAGTAAAACTCCAAACTTCGCACGAAATTTCACACCGCAAAAATGATTTTGGAGAACTTGACTGGTTAAATACATGCAACTAACATTAAGTAGTTCGAAAACTATACGCTCTTTAATACATCTTTCTTTGTCTACCATCTAAATTATTCGCTCGTTGCCAAGATTTTTTACAAATCGTTAGTGGACGGCGCGAGAGCCGATTCAAGACATTCAATGACAAGAGTTGCGTAAACAAACCCATTAGCAATCTGTAAAACCAATTTACTGCAGGAAAAAGTAAACATGTTATTTACCGGGCGGGAGGTCCGTATGGGAAAAAAACTGTGCCCTTGGTCTTGAGTACGGCTCTCGGCCCTCGGCCTCGGGCCGTACCCAGGACCTCGGGCACAGTTTTTTCCCATACGGACCTCCCGCCCGGTAAATAACTTATA
>JAHPZR010030012.1:7500-37500 GCA_019787425.1 Platygyra sinensis | reverse complement strand
ATTTTGACCCTAGAGAGGCCCACGACAACAGCTACCGTGATTATAACACAAGTCTTCATGTTTCGCTACGAACACGTATTAAAATTCGACAAGAAAATTCACTATTGTTGCAGAGATAGTTTCTTTGTAAGATGGTCCTTTAGGAGCTGTGTTTAAAGTAAAAACCTTAGCTGTTTTTTTTTTCGCCTTATCCCTTCGAAATGAAGACAAATACCGCGAAATTTGAATCTGCCGCCATTTTGGCGCTTGCTTGCTTCTATGGAAATGATGCAACCCATTCCCACGCGCGCTCCATCGCGCGCGCGTGGCTTAAGCATGCGCACTCATTTGACCGCTGTGGACCTCTGGCCAGGTCCAACACCGGAAGTCCGCGATTAACTTCCCGTCACTGCGCATGCTCAGAGACAAGTCTGACAAATCTGATTGGTTCTTGTCTTTATCTATTGTGTTTACAAAGCCATTTAAAAAACAGGAATGTCGTTGGACCTGGGCAGAGGTCCCTATTCTTGGTGCTGACCAAAAGGAGCGCGGCCTCTGGGGACGAGAATGTCAAAGCCTTAGAAGATAGACAACCCCCTTAATTTTTGGGTGCAAAAAAGAAAGAGCCATGCCATAATTGTCGTGAGTCTCTTATAAGAACATAATGAGATGCATCGTTTATTTTCCCCAGGTTTAACTTTTGCTTCACAGAATCGAAACAGAAACCTGATAGCTTAGACCCCTGACAAAAATGAAGATCTTCTTCTCCCAAATACCGCGCAGACAATGATAAGGTGAACCCTTTCTTCCTTAATTCCCCTTCATATTGTAAAAGATCACAGTCGATATCCAAGAGAAATTTCTCCACTGATTTCTTATCATTCAATGCTCCCCCCTCAAGTGCTTGCGGAGGGGCGCCAAAACTTTCTCAAGTGGGCGGGTAAACATTGAAGTTTGATTGTCAAAACTTTGAGTTTTGATTGGCCGGCAGAAAATGTTTTTGTCAGCCTTGTGATTAGGTAGTTGCAAGCGACGGTAACTACTTTTGTCATGAAGCTAAATTGACCAGACGTTTGTATTGAAGTCTTGACCAATGGATTCGCTCTGTCCTCTAACACGATACTGCTACCCAGCTCAGTGGATTTTCCCCCCGTTGAAAGATATTTTGTATTCATTGATATTTCAGGAGAAAGGAAGATGCCGAAAAGAGTGTTGTGCAGCTGGGCCACTTCCTGAAAACTAAACCAAACGCGCGTATGATGGCGTTCGATGTGGAAACGTATGAAAATGACTTCAGCATAATTCTGGAGATCGGCTTTGTCGTCAGTTCCCTGGCCAGACCAGAAGACAGTATGGAAGCATTTCATTTTATTATCACCGAAAACAGCCATTTTGTTAACAGGGAGTACGTTCCTGATAACAGAGAGAAATTTAAATTTGGTACTTCAGAGCGCATGTCCCTTAAAGAGGCCGCTGCAAAGTTCATGCAGCATATCAGGGATGCAGATTTCTTGGTGACCCACTCGGGAGCCCATGATGAAGCGTACCTTGCCAGTTCAGGCATCTCGTTGGAAGGAAAACCTATGTTTGACACTCAACTCCTTGCCTTAGCACTGCTGACCAGCGGAACAGCTGTCTTCGGTCTAAAGCGCCTGTTGAGTGATCTGGCAATTCCGTTTGACGAGGAGATTCTCCATAACGCTGCGAATGACTCAGTTTACACCATGAAGTTGTTTCTTGCTCTCACTAAGAAGATTTAACAAACGCTAGAACATACGAAAGCATTGTAAGGTTATAATGCACATAAAGTTCTCGTGTGAAGTGAACTATTGACTTTTATATAATAAGTCATTCTCGCATTTTGATTGGTTCTTACTTATGATCTATTTGAGAACAGACACATAGATGACGTCAGTAGCATTCTTCTTTATTATATTAAAAAGTAGATTCAATGTTGCCAAGCGCCTGTTCAATAAAAGACGTCAAAATGCGGTAACACCATCAGAGGTATTCTCGGCTATAATCACTTAGAGTGCCACTCTTTTCTTCTTAACCCATTTTGACGTCATCTGTGATCATCCGTTACTGTCCAGACGCACGGCAACGTACATGGAATCTATTTGTTAAATAGCTGTTAATTAACTTTTAAAACCTCCTAATTATAACGTTGATTAAACTGTGGTCAGCTGGTTGGCATCATCAATATTATGAATTTGTACGAAAGTTGCAAGAATTTTTACAATTCTGGGTAAGCGTTGACCGGATTCTAAACAACCCAGCCCTTATTTACCTGGCTTGAGCCCGCAATCCAATCAAATAGCATGTGGTCACGTGATACTTGTCAGCGGATACCTTGTTTTGGCAGCTGACTAATCGTAAATAAGGCAAAGGAGACAAGCATATGTTTCAGCAAAACACTGTTAGAGAGACACATGAGAGAGCTTCATTTAATTGATAAAATGTTTTCTTTACTTTTTAAAAGCAACATTGATATAACTTTTTATTACATATTTTCTGTGAATATCAGCGTGATAAAGCCGTGACTAAAAATGATACCCATGAAGCGATATGATATCATTTCACTGCAGTGAAATGATATCATATCACTTCACGGTTTGAATTGTCCAATCAAATAGACAGTAATAATTTGGTTGGATCAGTCGGGTTGCACGTTATATTTTACCTGACTTCTGCGCCAAATTTGACGGAGAGAATTGCTTTTCAGCTTTATTAACGAAATGGCTGCGTCAAGATTTGAGAAGGTCTTCAATTAAGGTATTTCTCATTTTCTCGAAGAGAACGCAAACAGGAGCACGGAAGAACAAGAAAGCGTCCGCTTTACGTTTTGACCGGATGAGAACGTGAATTTGCAGGAACATTGAACGATACGCTCAAGTTTCCCTCTCTTAATAATAATAATATACTGTTTATGAATAATTAAAACTACTACTACTGTGAAAACAATAAAAATATCTTAATTAAATATTTACATATCTAGACATTTACTAGCGAATGAGATAAAGGAACCTGAACGCTGGGTCCGGCAAAAACTCCTATTAGCATAACCAATATTTCTATTGCTGTCTCCAGGCCGCAGGTTGTAACTCTTCCTTGTATATTCACCCTTGTCACACGGCGGCCATATTGGATATGACGTATGTGCTTTAGTCATGAAGTCGAGGCGATGCGTGTCTCATCTCAGGGTTGCAGCAGGTTTGCAGCTAATCACACCAAACAAGGATCATTGTAGTGTGCCCTTGTGCTCAAATAACAGATCAAAAGATAAATTAGGAATTACCTTCCATCGCTTTCCAGTCGACAAATATGTGAAGGAAAGCTGGATTGTAAGAATTCGTCGAGATGTTGGCAAAAACCTCCAGGTTAGTGATTGTGGTTTACGACTTCTAGCTAAGTAAACTTTATCTGAAATCAATTTGTTCAGGTGTACAAAGTAATTTGATAGACTAGAATTATGTGTAGAACCGAGCTGCTATTTTACTACGTTCCTTATGTACTTTTAATGCCCACAATAACGTTACAATTGTTCTTTAGATTTCGAGAAGCACAAAGGTTTGCTCGGAACATTTTAAACCATCAGACTTTCGAAGGACCGTCTCTGGGAAACTTCAGGAAAGATTCAGTCCCTTCTGCATTTGTTGATTGTTTGGAGAAGGCACTGTCTAGCGAAATACAGAAAAAAATGAACCTTTCGTTAAATTATGCACGTTTCCCAGCGAAGGTCGTTCGAAAATCTACCGATGTTGGAAATGTTCTGAGCAAACCTTTATGCTTCTCGAAATCTAAGGAACGATTGTAACTTTTTGTTACGGGCAATAAAAGTACATACGGAACGTAGCAGAAGAGCAGCTCGGCTCTACACATAATTCTAGTCGATTAAATTACTTTGTAAACCTGATCAAATTGATTTCAGATATAGCTTGGTAGATTGAAGTCGAAAACCACAATCACTAACCTGGAAATTTTTGGAAACATTTCGATGAATTCTTACAATCCAGCTTTCCTTTGCATATTTGTCAACTGGAAAGCGATGGAAGGTAATTCCTAATTTATCTTTTGATCTGTTATTTGAGCACAAGGGCACACTACAATGATCCTTGTTTGGCATGATTAGCTGCAAACCGGAGATGAGACACGCATCGCCTCGACTTCATGCCTAAAGTACATACATCATATCCAATATGGCCGCCGTGTGACAAGGGTGAATGTATTGACGTGCATAAACTATTATTAAAAGCAGTTTTCTTTTACTTAAACTAGGTAGCTTCATATTTTTAAGCATATAATATGTACGAAACACACTCCACGAGGACTCACTCTTTGGTGATATGGTATAAAAAATTCGTGAATAAAAACTATATCAGCCTCTTAACATGTAATAATCTACATGTACGTCAGTAAAATAAATTGTACTAACTGGGATGCAGTGACTCAGTGAGTGACTCTTGGCGCAGCAAATTCCAAGTGGACGTTTGAGATGTGAGGGAATGGTTCTGATCTAGACATCTATTAATCCCTTACAACTACGCGACGTATTACATGCAAATGGTTTGAACCAGGAGTATAGGTTGTTCGTATAGTGTGAAAAAAATCGTTGTTGGTGAGTGTGTATTACTGAACAGCGTGAGCGAAAGACGCATTCAGAGTCAAATGAATAGAGTTTGTCAGTCTAAGGTGTTGTAAGTCGTGATGGTATTGGCTGAAAGATTCGTTTGTCAACAGTCATTGGTCGATTGTTAATCAAATTTAGTCGGTCTGTTAAAGGTTTGTTTGTCGGTTTTGGTTATGAAATGCACATCTTGAAATTGTATATCTTGCATAAATATGTTTATCTATTATTTTTCATTTTTATGTCGTGAATAAGTCGTTTGTAAGGTTCCCGTAGCTAATCAAATCTGTTAAAAGGCGTTAATTTCAGCTACAAATTAATGTACCAGTCTTCCAGAGTCATTACATCATCGAGGAAAACCTCTGTTACTCTAACAATTAAAGATTACGTTCCTGAAAACCGGAGAGCGATTCAACTTTGGAACGTCACAGGCCACTGAAAAGCACACGAACGACCTTTTCATCATCATCATGTCCTTTTCCCTCTGAGGGAAATAGGGCCTTTTCAGGTTGGTTTTATTTACCACAAAGCCTCGGTTAGCTACCATTAGGCCAGGTTCACACTACTGAGCGACATTATGACATAAAACTACATAACGATATTTAAGAAATAAAAAACATGTACCGTGTTTCTATCGAGTTATACAAACACGAGTGGAAGTTTGAGAGAACGAGAAATGCTGTGGGAACACGAGCCGCAGGCGAGTGTTTCCACAGCTTTTTCGAGTTCTCCCAAACTTTCACGAGTATTTGTATAACTCGATAGAAACACGAAGTACATGCTGTCTATTTCTTTGAGAAAACACCACAACGAGGAAAAGGAAAACAGCTTGTTAACTTTGGATATCAAAATGTAAATTCTCTTTGCTCGCGCCATCACTACGTCAACAGCGCGCGCTAGTTTTTGTGTCTCCATCGAGTTATACAAACACGATTTTTAATCAATCAGCGCGCGTGCTTTCTTAGGACTGTTTCCTAAAATGACCTATTATCGCTCATGTCAGTAATGTGAATATCGACATTAAGGCAAAAAAGGGAAAAGATCAGTTTACTTATGCTCGTTATGTTCACGCTGTTATTTTGCTGTTATGTCAGGATGTTCACAAACAAAACATGGCAACATAGCGTCCTTTTCATATCGCTGGCGACAAAACGACTTAGGCGACATAACGACATATACACTCGAACGAGAAAGGAAGCCACATACTAGAAACTTGTCGGGAAACTTGTAATAGTTAAATTCTTTTTAATTGCTATCTACGGTGATGTGACGACAGTTTCGCTCATTTTAAGTATTTGACTAGTTGTATCGGAATTAAAATGGATTCAAAAGCGTGACAGTTCTAAAAGATCTCGCGACTAACCCACGCTCTCGTGGGCTGCATGACTTAAAATTAATCTCTTAAAGACTACCAAATATACCGATTACAGACTCTCAATTACGACCAGCCACAAAAATTGACTTAGCTTCAGTTATAACAGAATTCAGAAAAAAATCTAAACTTTCTTGCTGAGAGTAATAAACACCTTCGAGGTATAAACTGCGTCATTGGCCGCGTTATGGAGAACATCTTCATCAAAATCGATTTGCAGATCATTCAGCAGTCGTTTCAGGCTGTAAATAAGAGGTCCGCCAGTCAGCAAACCCATGGCTAGCTTCTGAGTGTCAAATGTTTGCTTCCCTTCTAAAGAGATCCCACAGCCTGACAGATAAGCTTCGTCATTATGTCCAGCGTGGGTCACCAAGAAATCCGCATCACCAAGGTGCTGCTTGAACTTTTCAGCGGCTTCTTTCAGGGACATGTGCTGTGACGTTCCAAACTTGAATCGCTCGCGGTTGTCGGGAACGTAATCCTTGTTAGAGTAATGGAGGTTCTCTTCGATGATGTAGTGGAAGGCGTCGATCTCGTCTGGTTTGTCTAAGTTTATCATAACGTAGCCGACTTCAAGGGTTTGACTTTTCTCATGCTCGTAGGTTTCCACATCAAACGTCATTATGCGAGCGTTTGGTTTGGTTTGCAGCGTGGTGCGGAGTAGATTGACATGTTGCTTTGCCTCCTCCTTTCTCCTAAGAAAAAGCCGCCAAAGTCAAATGATTATTCAGTAAACAGTAAAGAACACGAATTTATGTGGAATTATCATTGTAATCAACTTAAGGCATAATGACAATCGTCGTCTTTCCTTTTCCTAACTCACTCCTGAGTCCTGACCCTTTCCTTTAGCGGCGTTCCGACATATTCATTTGTTTCCAATTAACGTCCGCTTTAATAGAATTTGCTGCGCCAAGATTCACTGCATTACATTACTGACATGCGAAGATATCAACAATACTTTTCAAAATTAAAGAACACTTTTTATCAACGAAATAAAGCTTTCTCCTAATAATGTTCTGTTGAAACATATGGGTGCCTTCTTTGTCCACTCTACGGTTCTTTTTTCCGACTAGAGAATCCGAATTGTCGGCACAAGGTCTCGAAGAGCGGCCATATAATCAAACGCCTTTACATGCTGTAAGTTCGATATCATTCTACTTCCTGCTACCTGCCGGAGTGAAAATATTCCTTTGTTTCAGGAACTCCCTCATCCACCCACTGAACAGATATCTGATTCCAGAATAATCTAATGTAGTGTGCAAGATATCGAACGATTTCAACGATGTTCTATAAAGCATTCAAACAGCTGATGAATTCGAACACGCCAAGTAAAATTGTCCAAGAAGCTTCTGACTCGTTCCCAGCCTTCCATGCGGACTTCGGCTGTTTCTAGGAAAACATGTATTTACTTCCGTTACTGAGTTCGTATATAAATATAAATTGAGCTACAATCCTCCCCACATTAATACAACAAAAATTCTCTTTTCGTTAATGAAATAACTAGGTATTTAATCTGTTAATTTGTCCTTCTAATGTTCAGGGACTTCGCCTAGTGCTACGTAGGCTAAAATTAACCGGCTGTAAATGCATGGACAGGTTGCTTGACGATATTGTTCGAGTCTTCCCTCTTTCCGGGAAAAGCAAAGCCGCTGGCGGCGCTTTCTAGGAAAGCCCGCCATTATGCACTGAATAAATGCAAGCACATAATAAAAAGGCAAAAAAATATTAAATAACATCTAAACATTTCCTGAAATACAGAAGAACGAAGAATAATACGAGCTTAACAAAGTTTTAGAAAAGGAAGAAATTAGTAAAATTTTGTACACCAGCGGCGACACTCTTGATAACATTTCATCTCACAGCAACTATACATATATACCGTAACCTGTATACACTTCAACCCAGCTTACCTTCGTCTTATTGTGTCGTTTTGGTCCTTGAGAGACATGGAGAAATCTCGGTAAGAATCAAAGTCGGTGAACGACTTCCTTTCGTCTTTAACCTTCACGTCCGAGACATAACTAACTTCGGGTAATGTCTTGCCAGTGCGTCGCTCCAGTTCCTCCTTTACTGCTTGGTAATCTTCAGCACGAACAAGAGGGTGAGTTGTGCCATCGAATAGTTCCGCAATCACAAATTGAAACCCCTTGTGGGTTCGATGGAATGTTTTGAAAAACCCTTTGACTGTGTGAGCTTGGTCGAAATAATTTTTTTCGAAATACTTCGTCCATTCGATTCGTATGGACTCATACTTGTGGAAATGGTCTCGATCTATTTTTTCCGATATAGCCGCGGCATCCACCGCAGAATTTTCTGCCATAATGCTAACTAATGAATAGAATATGTCAGTTTTGGAACACTGAGCACAACTGGAGTAGTATTCTAATACTGACAACTTTAAGCGGTAGCCTGCTTATAAATGATGCATAATGCATGTTTAACTTTCGTGCAATAGGCCAATAGAAAACGTTCCCCCAGGAATTCGTGAGGATCAGTGCTTTCTTTAAATAAATTTCATTAATACATGTATCCTAACTTCCTTGCCCTTGTACAAGACATAAAAAGACAACTGTAAATTGCAATTTTTGTCGACTGAATTAAGATTGGAGCGCGTTCAAAAAATACCTGAACAAGAGATTTACTGAATCGTGGAAAATTGACAAAAATAGAAATCCGATGACCTTGAAACTGACAAAACTTAATTCATCACTTAAAACAGGTTCTAACACGTTGCAAATCCTGTAAGCAAACTCTACGGCCTTTCAATATTGATTTCGTAAGGTTTTGATTACATAAGGTACTTTTTTTATTACGTAACTGACTTTAAATATAGATATTTTTCACACTTTCGTGTGTCTGGTTTTTTGCCAAAGTTTTACTTCTTATAAAACGTAATCAGGCTGCATCCTGTTAAAACTGCAATTACATGCCACCGTATATACAAAGGAATTCCTTTGCAACATGACTTCAGTGAATCAAAACACATTGTACAAATACGAATCCATGCGAGTAAAGTGGAGCAGATGTTTTGAAGAGGAAAGCCCTCGGGTTGCCCGCTCGATAAAGAATTTCTTCCATTATTTTCATAGAAATCATAGAGATTTCCATTTTGTTGTGGGCCAAATGTTTGATGATACAATTCATCTCCTGGTCAAACCACGCAACTACCGTCAAATCAAGGAAGAGATTGAAAAACAAATTGGAGAGACATTGCCGGAAGTCGCTCAGATAAGGGATGTAAATATTCTGAGGAAACGACAGACATTTCAAGATTTCCAGTCGTTCAAGAACTTTTGCAAGCTACTAAGAAATGAAAATAGTGAAATCGTAAGAAGGTAAGATATGACCTTTATATTGATTTAATGCTAAGTGAAGTATCTGATACAAAAATGGGTTCTTACACAGCGGAATTCCTCTCGTTACTTTGTTACCCAAATTTGAACTGATCAATTGATGATCTTATGGTAAATTTCTTTTGTCAAAAGTATCAGTAATTCTTGATTGTTAGAGACAGGGTTAAGATGTTGATGACTGGAAGTCCGGCACTAGTTTGAGCTCTTCTGCAAGCCTGGTCAGGTCGCACAATTATTTAATGCGCATTGTCCCATAATTTCTGATTCTATTTTCACTACCGAATAGGGCATCCAGAAAGCTTTACTCAGAAATAAAGCAGACAAATATCATTTTCAAGTTTAAATGGACCTTTTCCCGGTGTCACGCTTTACCAATTCTTTCATTCAAACCAAAAAAAATAATAATAAACCGAACCACTCGATTTATCATGCTCAATTTGAAAAATTGTTGATATTGCGTGATATCGTTTTTCGCTCTTTTCGCTCCATGGATAAATTTCGGAATCTCAGTGACGTCATTTGATATGCGTTTTTCCAAAAAGGTGTCATAGTACCAATGCGTTGGGTCTCTGTAAAGTACGGACCGGATGGCGGATGGAAAAATGTCCGGAGAAGGGGAGGGTACTCCCAGGCAAATTGGGTGGGGGTGTGCGGCCCGCTTCCTAAAAGCCTTACCCTATTTATGACCAAAATCTGCGGCATTCCCTACCCTATTTATGACCTGACCAAAAATTTGAAACCCTATTTATCACCTGAACTTGCATCAAAATCCTGTTTCAGACCTGCGTTATAATTAGTTCCCCAGCTCAGACTAATGTCTAGTTATTTGTGAAGGGCTTTTGTTGATTTTCTTTTCGATAATGATGAAAAAGTGGCTTTTTCTTAAAACATACCCATATCAAGGCTAGAGTACAAAAACCATACCCTATTTATGACCAGAATGGCCAAAATCAGCTAAAATCGATACCCTATTTATGACCAAAACGGCTGAAAAACCATACCCTTTGGGGCCGCACATACCTATATAGCCCATATAAGGGAGTATCCCCCCCCCCCCCCCCGGCCGGGGAAAAATGCGGATGATAAAATCCTAGAATAACAAAATGCGTAACCATATTGCGGATGATAAAATTCGGACAAAGGAAAAATACATAAACAATAGCCTCCATTTGGCGCGAAAACTGCAGTACATACAAAAAGAACTGTTTCAGTACAAAAGCTTAAGAACGTTTACGCCTTGTGTTTAAGTTTTGTTTAATGGCATGAAATCTGTTCCAAAACAAAAACTGTAAAGCACGCTTCCCTTCCATTTCCAAAGGTCTTATTATCCTGCCGATCTGAAGATGAACCTGCCCTTTCACTAGACAAGTACACAAGGAAATGGTTAGCAAAAATTTCGAGAAATAAAGATAAGGTCGTAGTTCAATCGAAAGATAGGCTCGTTTAGAGAATCGTCGCTGTCAGTCGACTCCATATCTCTTGTGCAGGCCACTTACGACAGAGAAACTTTTGCACACTTGTTGTGCACAGTCTTTTCCCCATGCGCACGCTCTGTGTACCCAGCAAACTTGTCGACTAGGGTACGGTGGGTAGCTGATCGGTGACCGTAGAAGTGTTTCACTTGTTTTGAAAAAGCTGGTTTTCGGCAGATGAAATTTGCTGAGAATTAAATAGCCGAAGACGCAGTCTGAATAATTAATGTTCCTTGATCAAAGTCTTGTGGTGTTTTTTTTTTTTAAATTTCACTTTTCTCATAACCAGCGTAAAAAATGTTTCGATCTGTAAATTTTTTAGGCCTCATTTTACAACTTAGAATCTAGGGAAACTTCGTAAACTTGCTCCCCCTAGGCCTCGTCCCGACATTTTCATTCTTTTTTATTATCCGCATTTTTCCATTCGCATTTTATCATCCTCATTTTTCTATCTGCATTTTTCCATCCGCCATCCGTTGCCATCCGGTGTTCACTTTACAGAGATCCTCTACGCGTCGGTTTTGACATTTGATTTTTTCTTTCGCGTTTAGCTTTTGTCTCCTTACAAGCCCAAACTTGTTTTGGACCGTCTTGATCAAGAAATGGAAACGATGTCAAAAATTAGTACGAAATTGCAGTTTATCCTGTAATGACGATGTGATGTTTCTATCTGAACTCAGGCTATGTCATTTTCAAACATTTAGGAAAAAAGAAGAAGCAAAAAAGAGTGTGAAGAAACTGCGTAGGACCCTTAGACGTGAACCAGACGCGGTTGTTCTGGCATTTGACTTAGAAGTTTACGAGCACGACCATAGTATCATTCTGGAGATCGGCTACGCTATGACCAGCTTAGACAGCCCAGAAGATGATCTGAAAACGTTTCATTACATCATCAAAGAAAACGTCGGTTATTCAAACGGAGATTGTGTTCCAGACAACAGAGACCACTTCATGTTTGGTACCTCCAGGCACATGTCTCTCAGGAGGGCCGCTGCAAAGATTCAAAAACACATCGATGACGCAGATTTCTTAGTTGCTCATTCAGCGGCTCACGATGAAGAGTTCCTGGCCCACTGTGGTGTTTCAGTGTCAGAGAAACGTATGTTTGATACTCAGGTCCTCGCCATGGCTTTACTGCCTGACGGTCCACCGCTGTACAGTCTCAAACGGTTGTTAACAGATTTGGAAATTCCGTTTGATGAAGACATTCTTCATAATGGTGGTAATGACGCGTACTATACAATGGAAGTATTTCTTGCCCTTACAGGGCTATAGAAACAGGATTCTGGCGTCCTTGTAGCTTTGTAAACCCTTCGCGAACTATGAGTGAAGACAATTTGTCCCCTCCCTTCCTTGAAAATTTGGGATCTTGAACAATAATCTTGACGGTGACACCATGTAAAAATGATTTGTATTTTATAGGATAATGAAAATCTGCATTTTGTAACCGAAGGCAGGAATTACGATTTACATATTTTTCTCTTTTACATCAGAAGTAGTTCTAACTAAATATATATGAGATATAACTAGAAATGTCAAAAATTAGACCTGTTGCTGATGGACTGTATTTGGTGAGTTTTCGGCCTTGTTGTGAGTTTAAAATGAACGTCCAAGATATGTACGAGTTCAAATGCACGCGCAGAGACATTACATTGCAGTTATATTTTGATAAAGCTCCTACAGTTTATATGATGGTCACTTTCAATTCACGCGTGGAATCATTTTCTTGAATAAAGCTTCTCAAACTTATTGATAATTCACAAAAGTTTAAACACAGGAAATCCTGACTGTGAGGGTGTTTGCATATTTCAACTAGCTATTATATAGTTTACTTTAAAAACGGTTAATTGTGATACAAAAATCTCCACAAATACATAAAATACCTGGGTTATTCCAATCTTAGTCAGAATTCTACTTGTTGCATGCCTTTGAAAACTGATTTGAAATAGATCAAAATATGGCACTACGTAGTCAGAGCATAGAAAGACTGACAAGGTCACCTGACCTGGCCGGAGTTTTCCTGCATTTTGAGCCTGTACACAAAAAAACCCTGTTTGACCTTGTTTTCAAACACCGAGAGAGAGTAGAAAATACGCCGACCAAGGGGGTATTTTTGACCAAATTCGAGGGGTTCGCAAACCTGGTCGTGTTTGATATATCTTCTCAATTATTTAAACTAAAACTAAGGAGAAAAAATAAAGAAAGAAAATCGTAAAGATCTATGCTAACTAAGATCAAATATGTTATAAGAACAGACATTGCTTTGTGACAACATTTTTATTTACATTTTGTATCTTACAAATGCAGTAGTTGAATGGGGTAAAGTATTTACGAGCTATTATCAATCTGGCAATTTAATTACACCTCGAAGCTTGTGAGAATGTGTAAAGCATGCTTGATCATTCAACCCCTAAGTAATCCCCGGCAAAATCTATTTGACAAATTAACGTCAGTTTTTCGTGCGTCTGTCCTGTTATTGATCCCGATTTTCGCCATAACATTGTCAAAGTAGCTGTGGATTCACGAGGCGATAGCCAAGCGGATACGCAGACTACTTTGACAGTCGTTATGGCGAAATACATTGTCTATAACAGGACAGACGCACGAAAAACTGACGTCTATTTGTTTTTTTTACGATAGCAAACGGTCAAATTGTCCGCTCTCGCTCGTTGCCCATCGCATAAATTATAAATTCATGCGTCTGTCAGCTCATTGACGGTAAAAATTAGCCAATGAGCGCGCGAGAATTTGTGCTGTTGTCGTAAAATTTCTCCTTGCATTGTCAAGACATTGTCAACTTTCAGGTGATGATAATTACTAAACTAATCAACAAAGAGATATCGTCTTGATCTATCGTCTATCAAGCACTGCGTTTCTTGTATCATCTCTTCATCGAAGAAGCGTAAACAGCACCCGTCAAAAATGCATAGAAACTAAGCAGGGAATACATTTCGGTTTACTTCTACATCAGCAAGAATTGAATCAAGCAACGGCCTTTGCATTCAAAAGTAGCCTTTAAGAGCCCTTTGATTTTTCCTTCCGAACCATTTTTGTCTTAATTTTTTAGGTTAAAGCGGTTAATTTCTACATCAAAATTATGCAATCAAAAATTTAGGTTACCATGCTACGTCAGGTGTGTGTAGGTACACGCGCTCATGAGCGCGCGTAATGACCCGAAAATCGTGCGCAGTATGACAGTATGAGCAATGCAGTACTGAAGAGTTACAGAATAGGCCCTTTGCAGAATCCGGTCACATGGTACGGAATAAATTACATTGGGACGCAAATACCGCAGTGGGACTTCCAAAACAAAGGAACTCTTACCAGCCAAGCCCAACTTTCCTTTGTTTTCAAAGTCCCACTGCGTCATTTGCGTCCCAGCATAATTTATTCCGTACCATGTGACCGGATCCTGCAAAGGACCTATTCGCTAATCGGTCCTTTGGTATAAATAAAGCTTTTTTTATTGTTATTATAATTTTTTTTGTTGAATAAAAACAGATAACGCGTGAGCGCAGTGTATTGATTACGTAAGGTCTTTTTATATAAAAATTATGTAAACCTGACGCTTGCCGTTCCTAGAATCCTGCCAAATTTTTAATTCATGTTAAGGACGCACTGAGGCAAAATCCTATTTTAACTGCTGTTAAGCCCTATGCAAAGGAATATTTCGTCAGTAGGGTTCCTTCGCAAAGCATGGCTTCAGTAAATCCAAACGTATTGTATAAATACGAGTCCATGCGAGTAAAGTGGTCCAGATGTTTCGAAGAAGAAAACCCTCGTGTTGCTCGTTCGATAAAGAATTTCTTCCAATATTTTTACAGAAATCATAAAAATTTCAGTTTTGTTGTGGGCCAGATATTCGATGATACAAGTTATCTCATGGTCAAACCACGCAACTACCGCCAAATCAAGGAAGAGATTGAAGAACAAATTGAAGGGACTTTACCGGAAGTCGCTGAGATCAGAGACGCAACTGTTCTAAGGAATCGAAAAACATTTCAAGATTTCCAGTCGTTCAAGGATTTTTGCAAGCTACTGAGAGATGAAAATAATGAAATCGTCAGAAGGTAAGATGTCTCATCTCTGTTTCACTCATTTTTTAATATGACCATGATTATGCCATACCTTATGTATTCTTCACATTCACTCACCGATCTGGAGGATATGGGTGACGATGAGTCTTCTTTACCCAATTTTAAACTACTCAGTCGTTAATGAAAACAAAAAGGATACATAATTCTTGATTAGTTGGCGATATTGTTGATTCGAAGTAAGTCTACTATATAGTTTCAAACATTCTCTTATGTAAATATACTAAGCGGATTAGATCGCACTATGTCGCGTTTTCCAGTGTTTACCCGCGCTATGTCGTGTTTACCTGTAATTGCGAGGCAGAGGACGACGCCTAGTCAAAAATGAAGTCATTTTTTATAAGCTAAATTCGCCATTGTCTAGAATTGTTCGGTACTCCATTGAATTGCTCTAAAAACGTGTCTAAGCTTAGTATGCAGCGAAGGCGTTCAATACGACTAATTAGCCGTCGTCGTTCACGTTTCGTAAGCGACACAAAACTTGGTTATTTCACGTTGTTGTTTTGCAGAGAACGGCAAAGAAATGTAGAAAGATCTATAACGCACGTACACAGCTATTGTTTGGCTCTAGCATTAAACCTTTTGTTTGGTATAATTCAGCCAGAACGCTTTCTTCAGCGGAAAAAAGACAGGCAAATTTCATTTTTCTTTTGGGCTCTTTTTGATACTTATATTTCTTTTGATTGTCGTCATTTTACTTTTCACACCATGACATAAAGCTTCTTGGAATCTCAGTGACGTCGTTTAATATGCGTTCTAAGAAAATAGACAAAAGATGCAATATCAATATTTTGACAGGTATGAAATGCAAATCAAGTGGAAGTCTCTTCAACGGAAATTCTCGTGAGCGGCGCACAGCTCTACGTACGACCGCTTTCACAAAACCCCGCTAAGGTGCAGGATTGCGGCTTATCAAAATATCTTGAAAGAGTATCATTGGTTTGATAATTGATATTTTGATATTTTATTGACATTTTGATGATAAAAGAATGATAATATCAAGAAATCAATTTTAAAAAGATAGGTGTCTGGAACCTAGACAGAAAACATCTGCAGTAGAAATTTATTAAAAACGTTTCAAACGGAAACTGTCTGTCACGTGACACAGTAGAAAAGCTTCCTTATAAAAGCTTTTCACTACTGACACTGATATTCATTGCTGGCAGTAGCTCCTTAATTAAACTTGCAATGATGGCTAGTTTTGCCAGACGCCAAAATGTCAACATTGTCCCATATGATGTTGTGACCAGTTGTTTTACGTGATCAGCAATAGCACAAGACCTTAAATTGTGCCGTTTTCCGTCATCGTTTCGTTTTTCCAGTGTAAAAATCATTGCCGTCTCAGCAACTAGCTTATAAATGATTTTGAATAATTTTAATCGGTTGAGACAGAAGAAACTATTAACACAAGATTTGATATTAGACGCTTTGTAATTTGACTGCTATGGAGACCTACACAAGATGATGAAATTTGGTGTTGCTATGGGTTTATTTGGCATGTTCTTGTTCTGATTCACGACATCATTGACATAAAAGGTGATCACGCCCTGTTTTTACTTATGGCCAACGAGCCAGCCGAGCGAAGACGCTCGGCTGGCGAGGCGGCAGAGAATAGTCCTGCGCGAAGGATGCTATATGCAGAAAAATTCGCGCTCAAGCTCCCGAAAGTGATGTAAGGTGTAAGAAACTCGGTTTTAGCCAATTGCAAGGACGAAACTATTCGAGCCATTGTAGTTTTTAGCCAATCAGGAGGCGCGTTACATCTAGATTTGTCTCGGGAAGTAAGTGACGAAAACTGTTAAGGCCCCTTTACACAGGCGATTTTTGTCGTAGCAACTCGATACAATTTTTGTCGCGCTTGAGTTGCAACTCGAAACTCGCACGTGTAAATCAGGTGCGATTTTCATTGCGATTTGTCGCCGCGATATCGCAGGAGTTTCAAACATGTTTGAAACTTGTTGCAATTTAAGCGCGACAAAAATTGCCTGTGTAAACGGGCCTTTAGACAAGAGCAAATCCAAGACCCCAAATCGACACGAAACCGAACCAGCGTGTTGTTCATGAATCGAAACAATGTATTCCTTCTCTGCTTTACCTATATCGAACTGAAAGTTCCATCGGGCAGCGTTTTTTTGAAGAGTGTGTTCATCAGTCGAACCACTAGGACCCACTGGAGCAAATCCAGTGTTCAAATCTATGTAGCATATCGAACTACACTCTTTTTTTTAATAAGAACAAACTTAATAAGAACGTTGAGACTGAAATCGCTAGAAAAATAAGAACAATTTAAGAACAATCTGAGGCTGAAATTTTTTTTCAACAAACAAACATCAGTCCGCGACGACAGTGTAAAGCTAATGATTCTTTTCAAAATTCAGGGTCTTTACTATACAGTCTTTCAGATATATATATCACTCTTAAACTTCATTATCACACTTTTCGTGTGTAAACAGTAACAGATTACATCTATGAGTATGAACAATGAACACTTCATGTACTGTATACATATACTGATAAGCACAGGTTCTTTGTCCGTCACTATATGATGCATGTGAAAGGTAATTCCAGTACAGTGTATAGTACAGGCACATATTACAATAGAATTAGGTCAGTCCCATCAATGTCATCATTTGTGACATAGTCACTGCTTCCGTCCTGAAACGTAACACAGTACTCCTCCAAGCTTCTATTGAAGTACTGGATTTCTCCCACAAACCACCCGTTCTCGTACAGACCCCGCAGTTGTCTCCCCACAAGCGGAGCGTCTGTTGTTCGGTCACTTCCCTTGTCTTCGCGCTCAGTAACTGTTTGCGGATCCAGCTCCTCATCTTCCTGGGCTTCTTGAGCTTCTCCCTAGCTCCTGGTCTTGCTCTGCTGGCTTGGTCACATTGGAGGTAGGGGCTGCATTTGCTGCGTCAATCGGCAATGGCGGCTGCACCTTGTACGCTTGGAGTCCCTCGGGCTGTATCTTTGCATCATCAGAGCCATCAGCAGTAATAAGACAACCTATTTTCTCCCAAACTCGCCATACAAACGATTTATAGTGCTCGGCGGTGACACTATTCTGTTGTAGGCATTGCCAGTCCAGTGAGATATGAGTACTCGCCTTTCTTTCGCTGAAAATGGTTCAGTGTTCCCATACCATCGATCCGCGTTCTCCTCCGAATCCAACCATTTATGATGTTCTTGTACAGCCAGCTTCTTAACCAGCTCTGCAAAACCTGCATCAACGGGCTGCCACAGGTCTGTAGCGTTGGGAACGCCAAACCAGACAACGCCTCCGATTGCGGATACCGCTTCTTTAAAACTCGTCTGACACCTGCGCAGAGAGGTTGTCGCAGAACAGAACAAATCGGTCTGTATCCTCAACGGCTCGCTTGAGGGTTCGGTTGACCCAATCGACGCAAACAGGGGTGTCAGCCCAGGCATTCTCTTGGAAAAAACACATCCACATCTTTGTGCCAAGACTCTTTTTCATCTTGGGTGATACGCGCCCCTGTACCTCTGAAGATTATGGCTGAAACACAAAAACGTTCAGTTACTGACTCCTTGTAGTGTATACTTTCAACCACATCGTCTTTTACAATTAAGAATAATTTTTATAAGCATTAAACATGTTAAAAATATATTTTTTGATATGAGTGTTACGAAAAGCAATGCATAAAAATGGTGTGCTTATAGCACAGTCACATTTTGCAGTTTTTTTTTTCACTCACTCCTATGAATGGCATGGCGAATCAGTAAAATACACCAGGGGGGTTATTCGTGGGATTCAACACTTCAAATTGAAATGTATGTACATGTGCACAGTTTTTCGAAATTACCTAAGCGAGGTTGCTTTCCATCAGCTCAAGCATGTTAAGGCATGGCTCATATCCAGTGCAGACCACTGGAAAGATAAAACCGTTTTTGGTCTAAAGCAACGTTGTTTTTATCCCAGGGGGTGCCAAAAACTTACCATAAACCAAACTTAGTATCCTCAAACTCCTTAAAGTGTCTTTGTGGTGGTCACGTGACTCGTGACGTCACAGGGCTGCTCAAGATGAATTCTAAGATGGGCCAAGGATAGTGAGGTATCTCAAAAAACTAACCATGAGAAATTTTTAACCACTTTCTAAGGCAACTATTTCTGTCTTGAATGGATGAGCCCCTTAATTAGCTAAGGCTAAATATGGAAAGACAGGAGGTCACGTGACCTTTTTTACGTTATAACTTCTAAACTGAATATTTTGGTCAGCCATTCAGGACAGATTCCTGTAGGGGCCATTAGTACAATTGTAAAAATACTAGATTTGACAGTGATTGTATGTCATCTCGGCGGCCCATTTTCAGTTGTTTTTCAAAAAAATAAAACAATTAATTATAGTCACGTGACCCATTTTATCAGATGTTATTGGTCTCAAAATATTAAGGTCGTCAAGATTTGTTAGGCTGCCAGTTTTGCAAAGATTTTACTAAATCCTGGCAGCATGTGCAGCTTTGAACGCCTTGAAAAGCTCAGCATAGAGCCGGTTATTTTTCTGGCAGGCTTTATGGCCAAGTGCTGCTTGTGCTCTGAAGTGGCATGCTCCATGAGGCTTGGTCCGGTCTTTGTACCATTTTAAAACCTGAAAAACAAAATCCACACGGCAATGAGTAGCTCGTTTATTATTTATATGTATCTTTTGGTTGACGACCCGGACGCCTGCGAACACTATTATGCGTGTTTCATATCAAATCACGGAGCCCTAATCAGGGGACGGAGAGCCCGTAAGTCTTGGGATGCGCGTGGACCCATGATATGGGACAATTTTTCTATTTTTAGAACAAATTGCGCCATCCTGACGTCATATATCCGCGCTGATCCACGCACGTGTCTTGGCCTCTCGCGTGGATGTTGTCACGTTGTGTGATGAAATTGTGAGAGTTCCGAGATCCTCTTGCCGATTTTTCACAGCAATGGCAGGGAATAAGGCAGAGAAGAAGAAGCAGGGCTCTTCTATGTACTTTTATGCTCTGATTTAATGGAAAAGGTGTGTTTTTCAAGGTCGAGAATTTCTTTAATTTCGCGCTGTGAATGAATACAATCCGCTCGCCGGCTAGTTGTACGCGTAAACTTTTGTGTTTGTTCTATAGAGTTCTGTAAGAACACTGTTTACTCCGGTATCGAGCTGTTAATTTGTGAGTTTGCCAAACAATGCTTAATCATAACCAAAACCTGTTTTTGATAGTTTCTTGTTGTTTCTGCTCGTTTGGCTAGTTTGCAAAAGTTTTTGTCTGACGCGTACGAGTAGTTCATTTGCATAGTGCAGCGCGTGCACTTTCAAGTCCGAGTCGGTGTTTTCAGATTGTCAAGCAAAATCGTGAAAAAGATTTGTTTCGTCGTCTTTTGTGCTGAGATACTACAACAATTTTCACTAACGTTCGCCAAAAGGCTACTAACATCATGTGTGTTTCTTTCACATAGTGAAACTTTACGCTGCGAAAATAAAATAGGCAAGGAGTTTTAACTCAATCGAAATCTTTATTCGAGTTTTGATTACAAGCGTCATCGTAACTTTTCTACTGGGATTATTTCTGCTGTTTTCACATATTTTCAGCTAAGCTTTTAATATGTTCTCAAACATTAATCAACCTTAAACATTAGAGATATTATATGAGTTCGATATACGTTTCACACCAAAGTGCGAAGTCCAATTTGTCATGTTTTACTAGCTGTGCAAAACACGCATCGGCGGGCGCTCTTACTCATCGACAACAGACAATTTATTGGATTTACACAAACAAAACTAAGCAGCATCTACGGACATAAACCTATTGTCAGTTATTGGGCCTAAACACCGCTATATCCAAATAGTTCTTTTTTCTTCTGTGTTATGGAAAAGCTGTTAATCTTCTTCATATGTGAAATTTAGATTGGAGTAATGTGAAGTTGTCGTAAAAGGAGCAGCGGAACTCAACTTGGTCAGAGATAAAAAGCGGGACATACCTAAATTAGGCACCGTCTTCACTCAGACTGGAGCAACTTACGGCGGAAATACTTAATCAAAATTCCAACAGCCATGAAGGCGTTGAGTGATGGGCCAAAAGGATCCAAAAGCATAAACGATTTCGGGAATCTCGGACGCCATTTCCCCTGCGCGACATCCGCGAAAATCCTCGCAGCAATGTGCGCGCGTGTGCCGCAGGCGATGGCGCAATTTGTTCTAAAAATAGAAAAATTGTCCCATATCATGGCGCCAACCCCAATACTAGAAATGGCGCGCGCTTACGGTCTCCGTCCCCGATTATGGCTCCTGATCAAATTCATGTACTTGTATTAATATGAAGGAGATTGGACTTACGTGCTTCAAATGTAAAACTTTTGGTGAGAAATTATGTGCTTCAGCAATGAAAATTTGATAACACTCACACATACAAACTGAAATCACACCAAAAATTACAATATATTATTTTTGTACACGAGCATTTGTTTTGAAAAGCGCTTACCAAAGTTCGATTTATCCTGAATCGGAGGGCCAACTCTTCTGCTTTTGCGCCAGCTTCATACTCCCCAATCACTTCGGCTTTGAATGATGCTGTATAGCGATGTCTCTTGTCTAATTAGCCACGCCTACCATCTTTGCTGGAATTGTTAGTTGGGAGGTCAGCTTTCGCTGTCTGCTTCAGTTGTAGGTCTTGCGAAACACGTGCCTCGACTGCGGTGATCAGGTCCTCAACTACGGCATTCACAACGGATATAATGGCTGCTTCTTCTCGAAACCTTCTAGGGTCGGCAGATTGTTGCTCTAATCTAGGTATATCGAATTATTTTAAAAAATAATCAGTAAAATTGCATGGTGAGTCCGATATCTGAAGGACAGGAATTGTATTGGGAATTTATGAAGCAGGCCAGGCAAGGGAAAATAATGTACATGTACAGTCAAATGTTTTGTTTTAAATATGCTGAGAATACGTGTACCGTACTTGCCGAACTTTCAAACACAAATTTTGAAGCTGTATGCCTTCATTTTGTGTGAACATTATTAAAAGATACATGGAATTAACTTATGTAAGCTTACCTCGGATGTTTGCATTTAATATGGATGCTTAAGCCTTGCTGGTTTACAAATTTATCACTGCAGTGTAAACACTGGATGCGCTTTACAATGTCTTTATCTTCAACGAATTTCGGAATGATGACATCCACTTCACCGTCTCTATGACACTTTCTTGCTAAAGCCAAATTCCCCTAAGGTTGCTTGCTTTCGCTTTGACATCTTGATGGATGAGAAAACATGTAGCGCCACGCATGCAAACAGTGCTTTGGTACAGTATAATATGATCCACGTTCTGTAAGCTTCGCCCATTTTT
The DNA here is from genome assembly GCA_019787425.1 of Platygyra sinensis. Taxonomy (NCBI): domain Eukaryota; kingdom Metazoa; phylum Cnidaria; class Anthozoa; order Scleractinia; family Merulinidae; genus Platygyra; species Platygyra sinensis. The sequence goes on along the minus strand of JAHPZR010030012.1, from coordinate 15,271 downwards.
TACAATTATTAAATCCAACTGTTTAATGTTTATCTATGGTTTAGGCACCCTGTAGGTCAGGGTCCCTACAGTGAAGTACTGTAAAGTACGGTATAACCACATTTGGGGCCATTAGAGAACACAGAATTTTAAGAACAAAATAAGAACATTTTGAGGCTGAAATGGCCGAAAATATAAGAACATCGAGCCTGAGCTAAATTTTACTGGTTCTTATTAAAGGCCTACTCTGGGACCTTAAGTCGCCGTAACTTAAGGCGACTTTGGGCGATTTAAGGCGACTTAAGGCGACTTAAGCTAAATTGGCAAAAAAAACATTGCGACTTTAGGCGATTTAAGGCGACTTAAGGCGACTTAAGGCGATTTAAGGCGACTTAAAAGCGATTTTATTTCACTCAAGTAATAAAACTTAAAGTTAGCAAAGTCCATAAAATTCAAAAATATTCACAGAATCCCTCACAATAAACCAATATTAGCTAAAACATAATATGTTATGATAATTATCTTGCTTACTTTTGTATTGCTATAAGTCACCATAGTCTCAAGTATCCCAGTTTCAAACCATTTTAGCTAAAAATGGTTAGAGAATTACCACAACAGTTATTGTCCAATTATATAGTCCAAGCTAGTCAATAAATAGCCAGGAATCAACATGGCGACTGGTATATGCCTAAAGTAATTATATCAAAATACGAAGCAACATCTAACAATACTATAAAAAATATGTAAATAGTGACATAACTTTTAAGTTTAAGAAAATAGAGATGATTTACAGAAAACTAATAAATCTTCCACAAAATAATTAAAGTTACACAAGATTCTTTGCATGTATTAAGCTTAATTATTTCACAGAGCTTTGTTGCTTTGGGGCTCTTACTTGGTGTAGAAGATACAGTTGGCGTACAACAATAGAAAACAAAAAGACAAAAGAACAGGGAAAACAATGAACAAAATAGGTTAGTGAGGCGGTATTCTATTGTGATGTGTCCTGTGTTGTCCTGTGTCTTCTACACCAAGGAGCCTTCACAGATAGTTTTACCAAGGTAACAATTTTTATAATTATTTTTATTATTATGATTATTATAAAAATTGTTACCTTGATAAAATTGTCTCCAATATTTTTGGTACTTGTATTGTCAATTTTGGCATGGAAGTTAGGCAAACCACATGCCTTTCCAACAGCATCCATAGTTCATTGGTCCTTTTCAGGGACCCAACCAATTTGTTGTTCTCCTGCCTTTGTCAGAGAAAACACCCCCGATACCATTTTGCCAACCACGTGATAACTTCTAGTCCTTGGAAAGAAGACTTCCTTTCCTGTCTTCCCAACCACTTTCTTGCACCATAAAACTTTGACGTCTCACTTACAGAGAACAGAATTTTGTTGGAAGATCTTTACCTCCGCTGATTGGATCACCAGGACCTAGTTCCAAGTTTTGACTTGGTTCAACCCCGCAGCGTTTGACCTACAAAAAATGAAATAAGTTAAAGTTTTGTGTTTGGGCTTGTGACAGCATTAAGCTGCATTTATTTAGTCAGCAAAAACTAAATGCAAGTATCAGGCTGACTTTGACACAAGAATATAAAATAGAGCTGATTAAAATACCTTGCAGCTGTCCAGAAATTATTGAGTCACAACGTTATACAAACTGATGCTTGCACTACGAACACTGCCTTCCGCCATTTTAATTCTCCCAGTAACCTTTGCGCCGTTATCTAGTTTCCATGCTTCGAAGTGAGGAGCGGGACACCTCGCGAGTTTCCCTTCTTTTCGCCCGTACCGCGGAACATTCGAGCTGGCCATACTATCTGCTATAGCCAAAAAATTTCTTTACTTTACCTCGAATTGTGTCGCCAGGACGATTTTTACTTCCACAATACAAGCAGGTAGCCAGTTAATAGAAACAAGGTGGACTGTCTCTGTGGGTGTAGACTTCAAAGATTGCAGGCCAGCGTGATAATCTACCCCACGAGGGAAAAGCACGTGAGTGAGCGTGAGTGGTGTTCTCGTGTGGTTCTCGTGTGTACTTCAGCAACGGGATAAACTAAGTCACGTGATCAAATGTTGGACAGGCGGCCATGTTTGCTACTGAAAGTTTTTCTCGGAATAGGAGAGGTTCATTCGTCTATGTTGAACATCAAACTAACGATATATACGGAAAAACTGTTAAAGCCTTATGCTAGATAAATAATTATGCCTTTAGTAGGTTCGTTGAGTTGCAAAGTTCGAACGTGAACAGTTGGTCGAATACAATGGTGGAAGCTTGTAGTGCAGGTTTATGCTGGAGAAATAGCCCACTTTTGTCACTCTTTTGCTCTGGGTAAGTAAAGTGTCTAAACTTTAGCTTCAGTGCAGTTCAAATGACTTTGGATTACCACATTTGTACTACTCAATGTAAAAGTGACTGGCAAAAATGTAGCTTTTCTCCAGAATACCTTTCTATTTAATTTTGTTTTTTCTTTGATGACCCAGAACTGTAAGTTTGATCTGATTCAGTAATATAAATAAATTATTGCAGCCACAGTCATTTGCTTTTTTTGCCATCAATCATATTTTTATTCATTTCCTGGAGATAACACAGTGTCAACCTTTTGATCAACTCACAATGAAATACAAAACAAAAATTAAGTAGGAGTATACATTGTCACAGAGACATTTCCTAATTCAGTATTGTTTGCAGGAATTAATCATGCTATTTAACACATGGTGGTTTGACAGGTGCACAACTGTTATAACATGGGGTTTCCATGTATGTGGAAGCCATTGCCTACCTCATATCAACTCGGTACTCCATTGCAGGGTTTCCTTCGCCCCCCCCACCCCCCCCCAACAACCACTTGCTAGTTTTACATCTGGGAGAGGGGGAGGGGGAAGGGCATTGCGAGAGTACAGTATCTTACCCAAGAACACAATGGGTGACCCCTGCTAGGGGACAAAATAGGGCTTCTTAATCATTCAGCTACCATGCCTCCTCCTCTGATCCTTATGATTGGAGCTGAGTTTACCTATTGTCCAGCTTAATATCCTCCTTATGGGTACAATTTAAAAGGAGGGAACCCTTATAACATTGTGTAACCAATATCGACCTAAGGTGACTTTAGTCGACTTAAGGCGACTTAAGGCGACTTTAGGCGACTTTAGGCGACTTAAGGCGACTTAAGGCGAAAAGTAGGCCTTATTAAAGTAGGCCTTATTAAAAAAAAGGGTGTAAAGGTTCAGTCGGCAACGTTTCCGAACAGAACTGCACGAGTGTTTTTATCATGCAGTCGAACCACTGGAGCAAATCCAGTGTTCAAAACACAAATCGGACCTGTTTGCCGCAGAATTAAACGAGCGTCTTCATCAATCAAACTAGCGTGTTCACTTTCACTTTGACTTTGCCCATCATATCGAGCTGAAAGTTCGACCGAGCAGCGATGCATAGCAAAACTCTTGATATTCAGGGAAACTTACGGACAATACTCCTCGAATTCTCAATATCCTACTGGATTGCGAGACGAATGTTACCGGCCGGTAAAAGCGTTATAATTTTCTCTCGGTAATGTTTTCAACAGAAGAGAACCAAAAATCTGTCATGCTGTATTAATAAACCCCTTATTATACCACTAATTATTTGCTCGTTAGCACTCTGATCGATAGGTATACCTCGTTCTAGTTAAAATGCCCTTTTTGGGGCTCGTTTGGAACTGATATCTCCTGACTGAGACACCATCACTGTACTGGAACTTCTTTCAGTTTGTATACTATAAAAATGGTTTAAATCGTTTAACGTATGTTATTGAAGTTTGCAACGGGGCTATACACTCTATGAGCCAAATTAAACAACCTGAATATGCCACTGAGTTTCTAGAAGGTTTTTGATACATCTGAAACCCTCAGACTAACGCTGAAACGAGCATCTCCTGTCGAGAACCTGAATTCAACGTTCTCAGGCTTTAACAAAGCAAGAGATAATCTCTTGATAGAAGCTAGAAGACAAAAGCATCCCGAAAATAAGTTAACTGAATTTAAAAGGTCATTAACTAAACCGCCATCCATGCTATTGAGGCTAGCAAGGGGTCCATGATCAATTGTGAGGTCGAGATATTTGGATATTCTGTCAAGATGTGTTTTGCTTGTTTGGGGATCGAGACGTCTTTAACGTTATTAAACAATAGCGAGTTGTCATGAAGGGACACACTTGCTAAATAAAGGAGTTATTAGATGTGATAAAGAACACCATTTTGTTGCGGGATACAGCGGATGATCCCGCGCGGACGAGATAAAGCTACCTTGTCTGCTTGGTTATCCAGGATTTGGTTTTAAGTTTCGAGAGGAATTTGGAATCAATAAATGTGAGTTTTTGACGCAGCGTGAGGTCAACTGAGATGACTGGATATTGGCCAGGACGCGTTTTGCGTGTTTTAGAAGCATGATGCAGTTGATGGCCTTTTAATGCGTTTGAAAACACATGAAAATGATCTAATCTGCAGCTTTTTTGACCATGTAAGTTTGGTCAATAATGGATTTATTGCGTGGCTTAAAGTGCCCCTGTGACAAAAAATTAATTATTTTTTCCTTTGGATTTCAAAACTATGTTAACTAAACACTAAGTGACCCAAGTTTTAATCCTTGATTTTAAAAAGGCACCTGTTTATTTTAACTGGAACTTTCCTATTTAATGATCCGCCATTACTAAATTTAAGTTCTTGAGAGAGCTGGATCGAGGAGAAAATGACGTCAAAGGCTCACTAGTTTAAGAATGCAATGCGTGTGTACGCTGCAGAATTTATACGCAGCACGGGAGTTTTGGGCTTTCACACTTTTAAACCCGCGCTTTGCATACATAATAAGCTGCGTTCACATGCTGAAATTTTAAGCTGGTACAGGAGCCATAATCGGGGCTTTTTTTTCAGGCTTCTTCTTTCCAATTGCTTAAATTGGAAAATTTACTGCGATGATCACTCTTCACATTCATCTACAACCGCAGTACAAATATGAATTATTTCACATATATTTCACTTCACTGCACGGGAAAATATGAACTCAATAAATTGACCTCGCTCCCAATGTGTGACTTCATAGCTCAGTTGGCAGAGCATCGCACCGGTATCGCGGAGGTCACGGGTTCGAATCCCGTTGAAGCCCTGATTTTTTTTTTTTTTTTCAGGCTTCTTCTTTCCAGTTGCTTAAATTGGAAAATTTACTGCGATGATCACTCTTCACATTCATCTACAACCGCAGTACAAATATGAATTATTTCATATATTTCACACGAGTAAACATTCTCGAAACCTCGGTACCAATAGTAGTCAAGCACCTTACAAACAGCTAATTGTCAAAACGAAGCGCAAGCCTTGGCCTTGTTTGGTCATGAAGCTGAACTTCATAACTATAGCTTGGAATTTTGGCTTCTTAGAATACTCAAGTAGTCATTCCCGAGTAAAAAAAGCAAAAATACGACCGAGAAAATATTACAAAATAAATTTGTTCACATTTCCAGTGCTACACACTAGGTCATGTTTTACAGAGTGATGAAGTGTTGTAGCTTTCCGGGAAGTCTACTCAGGTGACAGCATCATCTGTCACAGTTCTTCATGGTTAGATTTTAGTTTAAAACTTAAGACGAGTGGCGTTAATGGCTGATAAAATGTTATTTAACTATAACACCGAAATATCAGTTTTTAACAAAAGAGGATATGTAGTATATGTTGCACTGATCATAATTTTATTTAGAATTGCAAAGAAATGCAAGCCAAGCCGTGTTTTGATGATTGATTGAGTGGTGCACTTCATAACATCGTAGCAACAAAATTTAGTCGAAAGTATTAAAACAAGCAAGTTGTGAGCCATTGTAATTATAAGATGGCTTAAATAAAAATATCGGTATTTACGTACGCCAATTCCCTATCCACCCTATTCCACAATCCATGACATTCCTAATTTTTTGATCGGGATCATTTGCGGTCCAATATGGCGATCATTTCCGGCCCGGGATCATTTGCGGTCCAATTTGGGGATCATTTGCGGTCCGGGATCATTTGAGGTCCTGGGATCATTTGCGGACCCATACAGCACTTTAAAGAACTCTTCTTGTGTATCACAACAGCTAATCTCGAACCATCAAGATAGCCGTATTTTGCCCACTTATTAGCCAATCACAGCGCAGCAGCTGGTTTTTCTCACGCGCTCGCGGTGCTAGCGATATAATATTTAGCAATTATTGAATGAGGCTGAGTAGGATATGAAGAATTCTGAAGATTAAGGAGGGTGTGTGATGACACCCTCCTTGATCTGCAGAATTCTGCAGTCGAACCACTGGAGCAAATTCAGTGTTCAAAACACAAATCGGACCTGTTTCCCATAGAATTAAACGAGCGTGTTCATCAACCAAACTAGCGTGTTCACTTCACTTTGCCCATCATATCGAGCTGAAAGTTCGACAGAGCAGCGATACATTGCCAAGCTCTTGATATTCAGGGAAACTGACGGACAATACTCCTTGAATTCTCAATATCCTACTGGATTGCGAGACGAACGAAAGCAACCTTGCCCCCAAGGGGTGCCATGTTACCGGCCGGTAAAAACGTTATAATTTTCTCTCGGTAATGTTTTCAGCAAAAGAGAACCAAAAATCTGTCATGCTGTATTAATAAACCCCTTATTAAACCACAAATTATTTGCTCGTTGGCACTCTATCGATAGGTATACTTAGTTATATATTCTGATAATATCATTATTAATCAGTGTACCACGACGAGAAGAAGACATTCTTACCAAAATAAATATCATAATAACACTTGCTTATATAATAAAAACCTAATGTGGAATATCAAAAAATCAATCCTTTGTAAAACCGGTGATAAATTATGATATTAGCTATAGCAACATCGCTTACAAGAAAGATAGAAGATATATAAACAATGGTCTCCATTTGGCGCGAAAATATGCTCGGATATTTGTCCGCGGACATTACCTGTTCCGAGTAGCGAACAGTTTTCCGAGGGCGTAGCTCGAGGAAAACTGTGAGCTTCGAGGTCACATGACGTGTTTAGACCAATGGCGCACGAGCGAAAATATTTGATAGATTATAATTTATGCTATATCACAAGAGATATGTCCTTTTAACAGCGCTTAGAACAGCGATGTATAAGCGCTTTTTAAATTTTATTATCATTATAATTATCATTATCACTATCACTATCACTATCACTATCACTGTCACTGTCACTATCACACTCGAAGAAAATACTATTAAGCCTCTGAATCGTATTTAAATCTATTGACTTCACATCGTAATTCGTCACAATGATGATTCAAATGTTACAACAGCGCATTAACATTTGCTAACTGCACCATTGCATCTTGTTGCCGTGAGACTGTGTATCTTGGTTTCAATAAACACTGTCACGGTTTCTGACGCCATCTTGTTTTAGGGACCTACAATGTTTTATGAGGGGAGGCCTGCAATTTTCTGAGGCATGAATTTTTTTCGCACTTTTAGTTCGTACATGAGTTTATTTAACATCAAAACTCAGTTAAACCTGGAAAGTCGAAAGCACTTGTTGGTCTTTTCCAATTGCTCCCCTTGCACGGTTTCTTTTTACAACAGTTTTGTTACGTCAAGAGCCCATTACCCGGAGCTTCCATATCAACTGCACCCTTGAGTCAACCCTGTCCCGTATCTTTTTATTTTTAGAACTGTGATATCTGCGGGAGTTCTTTAATTTTCCACGAAAACACGCTGACGTCCGCATAACATCCTAAAAATATGATAAACTTTCCTTGTTTTCC
>JAHPZR010030012.1:0-2500 GCA_019787425.1 Platygyra sinensis | reverse complement strand
GTAATATATTATATTCATTTATATGGTAGGTCACGCTTTGCTTTTTTGTGATCTCCTGCCTGGTTTGTAGTTAATCCATCGGAGTTAAAACTTCTTCTTCATGTTCTGTGTGAGGAGGGAACGTTCCTTGACCCTTGGGGAAGATAATGAGAAAGGGAGCATTACTCATCAAAACACGTTCGAAACATTCCTGTACAATTCCACAAGCTGGGCAGACTGGCGCTCCTGTTTGGGAGAAACCTACGTTGACTGTAGTTTAAATGTTTATTAATTAAGCACATGTTTTAGTAGCAATCTATTAATTACTGTTCAGGCTAGCCTTATCTACGACGCTAAAACACTTTCGACCTCTTTAGCTTGGGCGGTTTGTTTTCCCATTGTAGACCACGTGATGATACTCTTGAGAATTCTTGCTTTCAAATTTTCAAATAGTCCCGTGTATATGAATGAATAATTTTAAGATGGACAAAAGAAAAATTCTCCAGAGAATACCACGTGTTCTACAATGGGAAAACAAATCGCCCAAGCTAAAGAGGTCTATTATGCAGCACATTGATAGAGTGATACGGTATGTGAGCTGTAGACGAAAGATCCCAAGTTCGAATCTCAGAAATTTTAAAACATAAAACATACATTTCATCTAAAATAGAGTAAATTTTGGACGTGCTCGGAATCAATCATTATGGATTGGATCATTATTATGGATCACAGAACAGGAGGAAAATGGATTGTTTTCTTAGGCCTCGTACACACTACGCCAGAGGAATTTGAAAACGAAGCTTTCAGTCTGAAATCGCATCAAATGTTTTTCGTCCACACTACACCTGGGGAATTTAAAAATGCAACGATAACAGTTCATTTTGGATTTGTGTTTGACGAAAACTCGGTCAGGGGAATCACGTGATTATCGTCACGCCATCGTTGTCAAAAAGCTTCGTTTTCAAAATTTGTTCCGTTCACACAAAAACAAAAAGCTGGCGTTTTCAAATTCTTCCAGTCTGAAGAACGTTTTTAAAAAGCTCCGATTCTTGACGCATTAGTGTGGACGGCAGGCCTAACCGTAGAAATAAAGCTGTGTTTTCAAATTCCTAGGGCGTAGTATGTACGGGACCTTAGAAAAGCGTAATTATATCTTACCGTAATACGCCCAGTCCCGCCAGGGTCAATTTCGTCGTTTTCTCCGGCCCCGTCAGGGGATGGCCTCGGAGCCGCTGGAGTAAACAACTGTTTTTGACTGTCCTGAAGTAAAGTAAAACAGAAAATTTAAAAGACATATTGTGTATGTAAGACTAAAGCCATCATTCATCGATTTGTGACCAGCTCAGTGCTATTACCTCTCCGAGTCTTTGCTGTTTCTGTAACGCTTTCTGATTCTGATTCTGAGGAGGAGATGGCGAGGGGATTGGAGCGGGTGGTGATTCGGAGCCGTGACGTTTCACTATGTGTCTTATCCGTGTTCTCGGGGATGTATTGCGTGACTGTGTCTCTAGCGGACTCTGTCTTGGTTCCCTGGAGATTTCCTCTGCTGCCAGCTTGCAAAGTAAAAATCACATACAAAACGACTCTTAAAATATGGAGGGAGACACACAGAAACGTACCATTCAAAGAAAAAATATGTTACAGGACAACGAGCAGGCTAATTTGGAAATAATTGGAGAAAAAGAACTCCGAGGACAGTCAAAATTGGACAAGGTCGAAGAACGAGCCCACTTTGGCAATCAGAGGAATATCTGGAAGTTAGCAAATTTCAAATCGGACTGGTCTGTAAGCATATTACATTTGAATTAAATTGCACAGGGTACTCTTCGAATTGTTAAAATGAGTCAATGGTTCTTTGGACAGGTAACCAAATATCATTATACAGATTAGAAAAGTAACAAAATTCTAAAAAGCAACAGTAAGTCACGACGAGAATTATCTCGTTATAGGAGAGAAAAGATGCCGTGAAGATTGGCCTTTAACGAACTCTTCAAGTTCTTAATATTTACTGTCATTGACTGAGGATAAATATTCTGTCCGTTTCTAATTTTTAATAAAATTTTGTTGTTTTGTTGTTGTTGCTTGGTCTTATTTTAAGATATTTGTTACCAATAAAGTACCATATATGTGTATTGGCAGCAAATCAATATTCGATGGTTTGTTTGCTTACCTGTCCCACCGCTGTGTTCCGGGGCGAGTTTGGGCCTGAGTTCGAGCGTGATGACGTAAGCTGTGATGACGTTAGCTGTGAGTCCTCCTTGGCAAAGGATGTAAATTCATGTTCATGTGGGGGAGACTGTGAGGAACTCTTAGCAATAGGCGGGATGGTCTGTAAGAAACGCACACAACGACTTCATAAGATTTCCTCTCGCAACGTTCAAACACCAACGACACAAATTAGCTGAGCCAAAATATTACCTAATTCGTGGTTAACGAGAAAATGCTGCACTAGCTACGGATACAAGGATATAAATTAAGTCATTACGGAATCTGATTATGTTTAGTTCTGCCTAATCTCTTA
>JAHPZR010030011.1:10000-18942 GCA_019787425.1 Platygyra sinensis | reverse complement strand
TGATGAAGACGCTCGTTTAATTCTGTGGCAAACAGCTCCGATTTGTGTTTTGAACACTGGATTTGCTCCAGTGGTTCGACTGCATGATAAAAACACTCGTGCAGTTCTGTTCGGAAACGTTGCCGACTGAACCTTTACACTCTTTTTTTTAATAAGAACCAGTAAAATTTAGCTCAGGCTCGATGTTCTTATATTTTCGGCCATTTCAGCCTCAAAATGTTCTTATTTTGTTCTTAAAATTCTGTGTTCTCTAATGGCCCCAAATGTGGTTATACCGTACTTTACAGTACTTCACTGTAGGAACCCTGACCTACAGGCCTAAACCATAGATAAACATTAAACAGTTGGATTTAATAATTGTAAAAAATGGGCGAAGCTTACAGAACGTGGATCATATTATACTGTACCAAAGCACTGTTTGCATGCGTGGCGCTACATGTTTTCTCATCCATCAAGATGTCAAAGCGAAAGCAAGCAACCTTAGGGGAATTTGGCTTTAGCAAGAAAGTGTGTCATAGAGACGGTGAAGTGGATGTCATCATTACGAAATTCGTTGAAGATAAAGACATTGTAAAGCGCATCCAGTGTTTACACTGCAGTGATAAATTTGTAAACCAGCAAGGCTTAAGCATCCATATTAAATGCAAACATCCGAGGTAAGCTTACATAAGTTAATTCCATGTATCTTTTAATAATGTTCACACAAAATGAAGGCATACAGCTTCAAAATTTGTGTTTGAAAGTTCGGCAAGTACGGTACACGTATTCTCAGCATATTTAAAACAAAACATTTGACTGTACATGTACATTATTTTCTCTTGCCTGGCCTGCTTCGTAAATTCACAATACAATTCCTGTCCTTCAGATATCGGACTCACCATGCAATTTTACTGATTATTTTTTAAAATAATTCGATATACCTAGATTAGAGCAACAATCTGCCGACCCTAGAAGGTTTCGAGAAGAAGCAGCCATTATATCCGTTGTGAATGCCGTAGTTGAGGACCTGATCACCGCAGTCGAGGCACGTGTTTCGCAAGACCTACAACTGAAGCAGACAGCGAAAGCTGACCCCCCAACTAACAATTCCAGCAAAGATGGTAGGCGTGGCTAATTAGACAAGAGACATCGCTATACAGCATCATTCAAAGCCGAAGTGATTGGGGAGTATGAAGCTGGCGCAAAAGCAGAAGAGCTGGCCCTCCGATTCAGGATAAATCGAACTTTGGTAAGCGCTTTTCAAAACAAATGCTCGTGTACAAAAATAATATATTGTAATTTTTGGTGTGATTTCAGTTTGTATGTGTGAGTGTTATCAAATTTCATTGCTGAAGCACATAATTTCTCACCAAAAGTTTTACATTTGAAGCACGTAAGTCCAATCTCCTTCATATTAATACATGTACATGAATTTGATCAGGAGCCATAATCGGGGACGGAGACCGTAAGCGCGCGCCATTTCTAGTATTGGGGTTGGCGCCATGATATGGGACAATTTTTCTATTTTTAGAACAAATTGCGCCATCGCCTGCGGCACACGCGCGCACATTGCTGCGAGGATTTTCGCGGATGTCGCGCAGGGGAAATGGCGTCCGAGATTCCCGAAATCGTTTATGCTTTTGGATCCTTTTAAGTATTTCCGCCGTAAGTTGCTCCAGTCTGAGTGAAGACGGTGCCTAATTTAGGTATGTCCCGCTTTTTATCTCTGACCAAGTTGAGTTCCGCTGCTCCTTTTACGACAACTTCACATTACTACAATCTAAATTTCACATATGAAGAAGATTAACAGCTTTTCCATAACACAGAACAAAAAAGAACTATTTGGATATAGCGGTATTTAGGCCCAATAACTGACAATAGGTTTATGTCCGTAGATGCAGCTTAGTTTTGTTTGTGTAAATCCAATAAATTGTCTGTTGTCGATGAGTAAGAGCGCCCGCCGATGCGTGTTTTGCACAGCTAGTAAACATGACAAATTGGACTTCGCACTTTGGTGTGAAACTCGAACTCATATAATATCTCTAATGTTTAAGGTTGATTAATGTTTGGGAACATATTAAAAGCTTAGCTGAAAATATGTGAAAACTGCAGAATTAATCCCAGTAGAAAAGTTACGATGACGCTTGTAATCAAAACTCGAATAAAGATTTCGATTGAGTTAAAACTCCTTGCCTATTTTATTTTCGCAGCGTAAAGTTTCACTATGTGAAAGAAACACACATGATGTTAGTAGCCTTTTGGCGAACGCTAGTGAAAATTGTTGTAGTACCTCAGCACAAAAGACGACGAAACAAATCTTTTTCACGATTTTGCTTGACAATCCCAGTGAAAACACCGACTCGGACTTGAAAGTGCACGCGCTGCACTATGCAAATGAACTACTCGTACGCGTCAGACAAAAACTTTTGCAAACTAGCCAAACGAGCAGAAACAACAAGAAACTATCAAAAACAGGTTTTGGTTATGATTAAGCATTGTTTGGCAAACTCACAAATTAACAGCTCGATACCGGAGTAAACAGTGTTCTTACAGAACTCTATAGAACAAACACAAAAGTTTACGCGTACAACTAGCCGGCGAGCGGATTTTATTCATTCACAGCGCGAAATTAAAGAAATTCTCGACCTTGAAAAACACACCTTTTCCATTAAATCAGAGCATAAAAGTACATAGAAGAGCCCTGCTTCTTCTTCTCTGCCTTATTCCCTGCCATTGCTGTGAAAAATCGGCAAGAGGATCTCGGAACTCTCACAATTTCATCACACAACGTGACAACATCCACGCAAGAGGCCAAGACACGTGCGTGGATCAGCGCGGATATATGACGTCAGGATGGCGCAATTTGTTCTAAAAATAGAAAAATTGTCCCATATCATGGGTCCACGCGCATCCCAAGACTTACGGTCTCCGTCCCTGATTATGGCTCCTGATTTGATATTTATAACATAGCTAGCAGAGCCACGCAATCAAATTTAGTATACGTAAGCGTGCTCAAAATCCCGATAGTGCACTCTCGCGCTGATGGCGTGAGTAAATCGCTTTGCCAGAAAATTTTTCTTCGCGCGAGCGGCCATTGTTAGCGTGGGGAAAAATATTCAGATATTTCGCGACAATAATGGATAGAAACAGAGACTCCACCCACCAGTCCCAAAACAAAGACAATTTCCGACCTTTTCTCTTGGGCTGGAGTTCTTAAATGAGGCAGAAAAAGAGAAAAACAACGGAACAGGAGACTCAGCATCGGCGCCATCACGATTCGCTTCACTGTTCGAGGGTGAAATGCAATTTTGACAGAAAGACACTCTGGTAAAACCAAACAAGTTACAAACTGGTCTGTTTCATCCTTCAAAGGTAAGCTTAAATTTTTCCGTTTTGAAATTGTTAAATATGAAACTCGAGCTTTCAAAAGAAAGATTGAAATAAAACCAATTCCTATTTTGTTTATTTCGCTTACCGCGAACAATCACTTCTGATATTGTTGTCCGTTATTCGCGTCGGATTTTATGCACAATTCCACCTGCTATGTTATAAAACAATTGGTTCATGCTTTTAGCTGTGCACTATCGAGTTATGGAGCACTTGGGAAGTTTGGAGAGCACTCAAGAAGCTAGAGTTGCCCTCGGCTACGCCTCGGGCAACTCTTACGCTTCTTTCGTGCTCTCCAAACTTCCCGCGTGCTCCATAACTCGATAGTGCACGCTAAAGCATGAACCAATTGTTAAGAAAAGCATATATTCAGCACGTCCGTGTCGTCAAACAAAAGATACATATAAATAATAAACGAGCTACTCATTGCCGTGTGGATTTTGTTTTTCAGGTTTTAAAATGGTACAAAGACCGGACCAAGCCTCATGGAGCATGCCACTTCAGAGCACAAGCAGCACTTGGCCATAAAGCCTGCCAGAAAAATAACCGGCTCTATGCTGAGCTTTTCAAGGCGTTCAAAGCTGCACATGCTGCCAGGATTTAGTAAAATCTTTGCAAAACTGGCAGCCTAACAAATCTTGACGACCTTAATATTTTGAGACCAATAACATCTGATAAAATGGGTCACGTGACTATAATTAATTGTTTTATTTTTTTGAAAAACAACTGAAAATGGGCCGCCGAGATGACATACAATCACTGTCAAATCTAGTATTTTTACAATTGTACTAATGGCCCCTACAGGAATCTGTCCTGAATGGCTGACCAAAATATTCAGTTTAGAAGTTATAACGTAAAAAAGGTCACGTGACCTCCTGTCTTTCCATATTTAGCCTTAGCTAATTAAGGGGCTCATCCATTCAAGACAGAAATAGTTGCCTTAGAAAGTGGTTAAAAATTTCTCATGGTTAGTTTTTTGAGATACCTCACTATCCTTGGCCCATCTTAGAATTCATCTTGAGCAGCCCTGTGACGTCACGAGTCACGTGACCACCACAAAGACACTTTAAGGAGTTTGAGGATACTAAGTTTGGTTTATGGTAAGTTTTTGGCACCCCCTGGGATAAAAACAACGTTGCTTTAGACCAAAAACGGTTTTATCTTTCCAGTGGTCTGCACTGGATATGAGCCATGCCTTAACATGCTTGAGCTGATGGAAAGCAACCTCGCTTAGGTAATTTCGAAAAACTGTGCACATGTACATACATTTCAATTTGAAGTGTTGAATCCCACGAATAACCCCCCTGGTGTATTTTACTGATTCGCCATGCCATTCATAGGAGTGAGTGAAAAAAAAAACTGCAAAATGTGACTGTGCTATAAGCACACCATTTTTATGCATTGCTTTTCGTAACACTCATATCAAAAAATATATTTTTAACATGTTTAATGCTTATAAAAATTATTCTTAATTGTAAAAGACGATGTGGTTGAAAGTATACACTACAAGGAGTCAGTAACTGAACGTTTTTGTGTTTCAGCCATAATCTTCAGAGGTACAGGGGCGCGTATCACCCAAGATGAAAAAGAGTCTTGGCACAAAGATGTGGATGTGTTTTTCCAAGAGAATGCCTGGGCTGACACCCCTGTTTGCGTCGATTGGGTCAACCGAACCCTCAAGCGAGCCGTTGAGGATACAGACCGATTTGTTCTGTTCTGCGACAACCTCTCTGCGCAGGTGTCAGACGAGTTTAAAGAAGCGGTATCCGCAATCGGAGGCGTTGTCTGGTTTGGCGTTCCCAACGCTACAGACCTGTGGCAGCCCGTTGATGCAGGTTTTGCAGAGCTGGTTAAGAAGCTGGCTGTACAAGAACATCATAAATGGTTGGATTCGGAGGAGAACGCGGATCGATGGTATGGGAACACTGAACCATTTTCAGCGAAAGAAAGGCGAGTACTCATATCTCACTGGACTGGCAATGCCTACAACAGAATAGTGTCACCGCCGAGCACTATAAATCGTTTGTATGGCGAGTTTGGGAGAAAATAGGTTGTCTTATTACTGCTGATGGCTCTGATGATGCAAAGATACAGCCCGAGGGACTCCAAGCGTACAAGGTGCAGCCGCCATTGCCGATTGACGCAGCAAATGCAGCCCCTACCTCCAATGTGACCAAGCCAGCAGAGCAAGACCAGGAGCTAGGGAGAAGCTCAAGAAGCCCAGGAAGATGAGGAGCTGGATCCGCAAACAGTTACTGAGCGCGAAGACAAGGGAAGTGACCGAACAACAGACGCTCCGCTTGTGGGGAGACAACTGCGGGGTCTGTACGAGAACGGGTGGTTTGTGGGAGAAATCCAGTACTTCAATAGAAGCTTGGAGGAGTACTGTGTTACGTTTCAGGACGGAAGCAGTGACTATGTCACAAATGATGACATTGATGGGACTGACCTAATTCTATTGTAATATGTGCCTGTACTATACACTGTACTGGAATTACCTTTCACATGCATCATATAGTGACGGACAAAGAACCTGTGCTTATCAGTATATGTATACAGTACATGAAGTGTTCATTGTTCATACTCATAGATGTAATCTGTTACTGTTTACACACGAAAAGTGTGATAATGAAATTTAAGAGTGATATATATATTTGAAAGACTGTATAGTAAAGACCCTGAATTTTGAAAAGAATCATTAGCTTTACACTGTCGTCGCGGACTGATGTTTGTTTGTTGAAAAAAAATTTCAGCCTCAGATTGTTCTTAAATTGTTCTTATTTTTCTAGCGATTTCAGTCTCAACGTTCTTATTAAGTTTGTTCTTATTAAAAAAAAAGAGTGTAGTTCGATATGCTACATAGATTTGAACACTGGATTTGCTCCAGTGGGTCCTAGTGGTTCGACTGATGAACACACTCTTCAAAAAAACGCTGCCCGATGGAACTTTCAGTTCGATATAGGTAAACAGAGAAGGAATACATTGTTTCGATTCATGAACAACACGCTGGTTCGGTTTCGTGTCGATTTGGGGTCTTGGATTTGCTCTTGTCTAAAGGCCCGTTTACACAGGCAATTTTTGTCGCGCTTAAATTGCAACAAGTTTCAAACATGTTTGAAACCCCTGCGATATCGCGGCGACAAATCGCAATGAAAATCGCACCTGATTTACACGTGCGAGTTTCGAGTTGCAACTCAAGCGCGACAAAAATTGTATCGAGTTGCTACGACAAAAATCGCCTGTGTAAAGGGGCCTTAACAGTTTTCGTCACTTACTTCCCGAGACAAATCTAGATGTAACGCGCCTCCTGATTGGCTAAAAACTACAATGGCTCGAATAGTTTCGTCCTTGCAATTGGCTAAAACCGAGTTTCTTACACCTTACATCACTTTCGGGAGCTTGAGCGCGAATTTTTCTGCATATAGCATCCTTCGCGCAGGACTATTCTCTGCCGCCTCGCCAGCCGAGCGTCTTCGCTCGGCTGGCTCGTTGGCCATAAGTAAAAACAGGGCGTGATCACCTTTTATGTCAATGATGTCGTGAATCAGAACAAGAACATGCCAAATAAACCCATAGCAACAAAAATTTCATCATCTTGTGTAGGTCTCCATAGCAGTCAAATTACAAAGCGTCTAATATCAAATCTTGTGTTAATAGTTTCTTCTGTCTCAACCGATTAAAATTATTCAAAATCATTTATAAGCTAGTTGCTGAGACGGCAATGATTTTTACACTGGAAAAACGAAACGATGACGGAAAACGGCACAATTTAAGGTCTTGTGCTATTGCTGATCACGTAAAACAACTGGTCACAACATCATATGGGACAATGTTGACATTTTGGCGTCTGGCAAAACTAGCCATCATTGCAAGTTTAATTAAGGAGCTACTGCCAGCAATGAATATCAGTGTCAGTAGTGAAAAGCTTTTATAAGGAAGCTTTTCTACTGTGTCACGTGACAGACAGTTTCCGTTTGAAACGTTTTTAATAAATTTCTACTGCAGATGTTTTCTGTCTAGGTTCCAGACACCTATCTTTTTAAAATTGATTTCTTGATATTATCATTCTTTTATCATCAAAATGTCAATAAAATATCAAAATATCAATTATCAAACCAATGATATTCTTTCAAGATATTTTGATAAGCCGCAATCCTGCACCTTAGCGGGGTTTTGTGAAAGCGGTCGTACGTAGAGCTGTGCGCCGCTCACGAGAATTTCCGTTGAAGAGACTTCCACTTGATTTGCATTTCATACCTGTCAAAATATTGATATTGCATCTTTTGTCTATTTTCTTAGAACGCATATTAAACGACGTCACTGAGATTCCAAGAAGCTTTATGTCATGGTGTGAAAAGTAAAATGACGACAATCAAAAAGAAATATAAGTATCAAAAAGAGCCCAAAAGAAAAATGAAATTTGCCTGTCTTTTTTCCGCTTAAGAAAGCGTTCTGGCTGAATTATACCAAACAAAAGGTTTAATGCCAGAGCCAAACAATAGCTGTGTACGTGCGTTATAGATCTTTCTACATTTCTTTGCCGTTCTCTGCAAAACAACAACGTGAAATAACCAAGTTTTGTGTCGCTTACGAAACGTGAACGACGACGGCTAATTAGTCGTATTGAACGCCTTCGCTGCATACTAAGCTTAGACACGTTTTTAGAGCAATTCAATGGAGTACCGAACAATTCTAGACAATGGCGAATTTAGCCTATAAAAAATGACTTCATTTTTGACTAGGCGTCGTCCTCTGCCTCGCAATTACAGGTAAACACGACATAGCGCGGGTAAACACTGGAAAACGCGACATAGTGCGATCTAATCCGCTTAGTATATTTACATAAGAGAATGTTAGAAACTATATAGTAGACTTACTTCGAATCAACAATATCGCCAACTAATCAAGAATTATGTATCCTTTTTGTTTTCATTAACGACTGAGTAGTTTAAAATTGGGTAAAGAAGACTCATCGTCACCCATATCCTCCAGATCGGTGAGTGAATGTGAAGAATACATAAGGTATGGCATAATCATGGTCATATTAAAAAATGAGTGAAACAGAGATGAGACATCTTACCTTCTGACGATTTCATTATTTTCATCTCTCAGTAGCTTGCAAAAATCCTTGAACGACTGGAAATCTTGAAATGTTTTTCGTTTCCTTAGAACAGTTGCGTCTCTGATCTCAGCGACTTCCGGTAAAGTCCCTTCAATTTGTTCTTCAATCTCTTCCTTGATTTGGCGGTAGTTGCGTGGTTTGACCATAAGATAACTTGTATCATCGAATATCTGGCCCACAACAAAACTGAAATTTTTATGATTTCTGTAAAAATATTGGAAGAAATTCTTTATCGAACGAGCAACACGAGGGTTTTCTTCTTCGAAACATCTGGACCACTTTACTCGCATGGACTCGTATTTATACAATACGTTTGGATTTACTGAAGCCATGCGTCGCGAAGGAACCCTACTGACGAAATATTCCTTTGCATAGGGTTTAACAGCAGTTAAAATAGGATGTAGCCTCAGTGCGTCCTTAACATGAATTAAAAATTTGGCAGGATTCTAGGAAC
>JAHPZR010030011.1:0-2500 GCA_019787425.1 Platygyra sinensis | reverse complement strand
AAGAATTACTGATACTTTTGACAAAAGAAATTTACCATAAGATCATCAATTGATCAGTTCAAATTTGGGTAACAAAGTAACGAGAGGAATTCCGCTGTGTAAGAACCCATTTATGTATCAGATACTCCACTTAGCATTAAATCAATATAAAGGTCATATCTTACCTTCTTACGATTTCACTATTTTCATTTCTTAGTAGCTTGCAAAAGTTCTTGAACGACTGGAAATCTTGAAATGTCTGTCGTTTCCTCAGAATATTTACATCCCTTATCTGAGCGACTTCCGGCAATGTCTCTCCAATTTGTTTTTCAATCTCTTCCTTGATTTGACGGTAGTTGCGTGGTTTGACCAGGAGATGAATTGTATCATCAAACATTTGGCCCACAACAAAATTGAAATCTCTATGATTTCTATGAAAATAATGGAAGAAATTCTTTATCGAGCGGGCAACCCGAGGGCTTTCCTCTTCAAAACATCTGCTCCACTTTACTCGCATGGATTCGTATTTGTACAAAGTGTTTTGATTCACTGAAGTCATGTTGCAAAGGAATTCCTTTGATATACTGTGGCATAGAATTGCAGTTGTAACAGGATGCAGCCCGTTGATTACGTTTTATAAAAAGTAAAACTTTGGCAGAAGTCCCAGACACACGGAAGTGTAAAAAATATCTATATTTAAAGTCAGTTACGTAATAAAAAAGTACCTCATGTAATCAAAAACCTTACGAAATATTGAAAGGCCGTAAAGTTTGCTTACAAGATTTTCAACGTGTTAGAACTTGTTTTAAGTGATGAATTAAGTTTTGTCAGTTTCAAGGTCATCGAATTTATTTTGGTCAATTTTCCACGATTCAGTTAATTCTTGTTCAGGTATTTTTTGCACTAGCTCCAATCTAAATTTAGTCGCCAAAAAAATGCAATTTACAGTTGTCTTTTTATGTATTGAACTGGGGCAAGGAAGTCAGAATACCTGTAAGTTCAATGAAATTTATTTTAAGAAAGCACTGATCCTTAAAGAATTCCTAGGGGAAAGTTTTCTATTGGCCAATTGGCACGAAAATTAAACATCATGCATCATTTATAAGCAGGCCACCGCTCAATGTTATCAGTAAATGCAATACTCCAGTTGTGCTCTTCCAAAGCTGACCTAGTCTATTCATTCGTTAGCATTATGGCAGAAAATGTGGCTGCAGCAGCTAAATCAGAAAAAATCGATCGGGGCCGTTTCCACAAGTACGAGTCCATACGGATCGAATGGACGAGATATTTCGAAAATAACTATTTCAACCAAGCTCACATAGTCAAAGGGTTTTTCAAAACATTCCATCGAACCCACAAGGGGTTTCAATTTGTGATTGCGGAACTTTTCGATGGCACAACTCACCCTCTTGTTCGAGCTGAAGATTACCAAGGAGTAAAGGAGGAACTGGAGCGACGGACTGGCAAGACTTTACCCGAAGTTAGTAATGTGTCAGACGTGAAGATTAAAGACGAAAGGAAGTCGTTCATCGACTTGGAATCTTACCGAGATTTCTCCATGTCTCTTAAAGGGCAAAACGACACAATAAAGCGAAGGTAAGCTCGGTCGAAGTGTAACGCTGCCTGCTCTCGAGCTCTCCAATAAATGTAGGGTAAGGGATATATAGTTGCTGTTACCTGAATTTAAATGTTTAAATGTTATCCGGCAAGAGTGTCGCCCCTGGTATACAAAGTTTTCTTTTTCTAAAACTATGTTAAGCTCGTATTATTCTTCGTTTTACTTCATTTCATGAAATGTTTGGATGTTATTTAAGTTAACTAGCTTTTGCCTTTTTTATGACATGTTCATGCATTTATTCTGTGGCGTAATGGGCGCGCTTTCCTAGAAAGCGACGCCAGCGGCTGTGCTTTTCCCGGAAAGAACGAAGACTAGAACAATCTCGTCAAGCAACCTGTCCATGCACGAAGTTAATTTTAGATTACGTAGCACTTACCAAAGTCCCTGAACATTAGAAAGACAAATTAACTGATTAAATACTAGTTATTTCATTAACGAAAGAGAGTTTTTGTTGTGTTAATGTGGGAAGGATTGTGGCTCAATTTATATTAGGAACTCAGTAACGGAAGTAAATACGTTTTCCTAGAAACGACCGAAGTCCGCATAGAAGGCTCGGGAACGAGCCAGAAGCTTCTTGGGCAACTTACTTAGCGTGTTTGAATTCATTCATCAGCTGATTGAATGCTTTACAGAGAGTGATGTCTAAAATCGTTGAATCGTTCCATTTCTTGCACACTACATTAGATTATTCTGGAATCAGATATTTGTTCAGTGGGCGGCAATGAGGGAGTTCCTGAAACGAAAGAATATTTTCACTCCCGCAGGAAGCAGGATACATAGAGGATATTACACGGTGGCGAGAAGATATGAATTTTATGTTCGAGTGGCAAGACCAATATCTCACGAGTGATCGAAGCGAACGAGTGAGATATTGTTCTTGCCACAAGAACATAAAATTCATAT
>JAHPZR010030010.1:10000-15000 GCA_019787425.1 Platygyra sinensis | reverse complement strand
CGGGTTGTTCAAAGCCTGATTAAGCTAACCTAAGATAAGCGAAAATACTGGTTTGAGTTTTGTAACCTTGTGGTAAGATTTTCTTGTTTATAATATATAACTTTTGCTTTGAGGTAGAATTTAAATACACAAAATATAAGCAGTGAAAAACATCTGTATACAAGATAAATCTATACTACTACGGTTAACTTTTAATCCTGGGTTAGCGTTAACTGGCTTCCGAATAACCTAGCCCTGCTGCTATATAAAAGGGTAGGTATTTCATAAGTTCTGGTATATGCAAATGTAGGAAATTCTGAAATGTAAGTCCAACGTGAACATGAAAATGAAAAAAATGGGCGCGTGTCACAGTTAAGTACAAAAGGTTAGTTATCTCGTTCAAGCGGCCCCTTTCTACTATTGCCATCATCATGATCACAAAAAGGACTTTTCTGCCTTTTAGCGTTCAGTCGTATTGTTCTTTTTCCCTCCACCTCACCGGCCTGAGGATTGTTTTCATATTTTGCACACTAAGAATTGACATTAAATCCCTTCTGTCAACACGGTTCTAGTAAAATTTTGACATAGGCGATTTTCGTAATTTGCCGTTAATCGTTTTCTGTGTTATTAAAAATTCCCTCTGTCAAATTTCAGATTTTGTTTGATAGATCATTCACGTGGTCTCTGATCTATTTTTCTGCCAAATTTCTTGAAATTCTAACGACTGGATCGTTAGAAATCGGCATGTTTCTGCTATAGCAATCGGTCTCCATTTTGCGAGCAACTGCGCATGCGTTGCATTTAACTGGGTTCTTTCGGTAACCAACAAAAGCTGAAAATTGCTGGGTTCTTTGCATTGTTACCTTTGCTAACATATCTTTGTCATAAAAGACTAAAGCGATCAATTCACTGCGTTCAATTATAGAGAAAAATAACACAGATAGTGCAGGTGTTGAGCAAATGAAATGATCGCTCTACTGACAGCATGCTTGCTCTTTGAAATCCTTGTGCATGTGCTAAATATTGCATCAGCAAAAGCACGCGCGAAAACTGTGTTCGGCCACCTTAACGACGCTTGCGCCCATTGTTACTGTGCATTTCTAGTGCGCACGCTATTTATTGAGCACGCACGTGCCAAGTCATGTACTTCAAGCGCGCTCACCGAGTCGAAACTCAACCAAATATAGAGCTGATGACCTTTGCGTTAACTCGGTGTGTATATTTTTGTTGGATGCTCGGTGACCCCCACTTTTTTTTTCGGCAGATCACTTCCTTTTCTGATTCTTTCCATTATGCTAAAAAACTATCTGTACGTGGGAAGTTTTAATTATTTCTAATATACTATTCAAACAGGGACGAATTGGTACATGGATTCAGGTGTACGCGACTTATAGGTTGCATTTTTATTCTATCTGATTTAATGACATATGTAGCAAAGGTCTATCAACTAGGCCTATATATGCTGTCTTAAACACACATAACTTAGATGTGATTCTTCTACTTAAATATATGCCGATAGTAATAAATCCGGTTGGAATTGCATCGAGTGACTGGAAATCCTAGAAATGCTGTGATCTGTGCTACGCCTTATCTTCAAAATGGGTTCGATGACCCCAGATTTTTTCACGTTTTTAATCCAATCTCATCTTTTTCTACCCGCAGTTAAAGTTTAAAAAAAAAACTGTATGTGGGAAGTTTCGGGCGCGAACGTCCTTAAGGGTACCGCGAGATTTGTAGGTACAATATGAACTCATCTTTTAATCGGCGTTGTCCCCGGCATCGCCGTAGCAGTTTCTTAAACTCCCTATGACGTCTGCCACGGCGGGGATGACACCTTGTAAAAATAAAATCATATATTCTACTTTCAAATGCTGCAACTCTGTAAATCTTATTGTCTGAAAACTTATTTAGGCTAAACATACACCGACCGACAGCGTTTAATTCCAAAAGAAGATACGAAAAATTAGCCACTGTGGCTCGCGTTCTCCAAAACGAGTAAAATTTAGTCGTTTCGCGTTGTTGTTTCGCAGAGGACGGCAATGAAATGTACCAAGATTCAAAAACGCACGTGCGCATTCATTGTTTTGCTCATTAAGCCTTTCGGATGGTGCCGCTCTCGTCGCCGTCGCCCTCGTGGTTTGCTAAAACTCCCTACTGACTACATTCTAAGGTTTTAGAAAATGAATAATGTGTTATTGAATCAATAAAGGTTATATGAAAAGAGTACTTTTTATAACATTGGCTCTCAAATTCTAACGGACTCAGGGGTTAAGTGTCTAAGGAAACTGTGGTGCTGCGTCGGTGGGAGTGTATTACTTATAACTTTAAATTACTTCAAAATGAGCCCGATACTGGTAGAATCTTTTCGCAACCTCCATTAATTTCATTCAAACGCGACAAAACATAAGTAACTTTTTAGTCAGAAGTGCATTCCAAACGAGTGATCAACCCGGAACTTTTAAATGCCCACGCGCACGATGCAAACACGTCCTTTCATTTGCAACGTTGAGAAATTGTCGAGTTCCAAGCGATCCATTAAGATCACTGATCATTTTACCTATACCTCAGCCAATGTCATCTACTGTATAACTTGCACTCTTTGCAAAAAGCTATACATTGGCGAAACAGGAGACGACTAGGTCGACGATTCCGAGAACACCTTCGCGCGTAGAGAAAGACGACAAAAACGCATTAAACATGGTCGCTGGACCCTTCAATCTGCCTATCATTCTAAGCAACATATGGTAGTCTGCGACCTCTCCTACATCAAGAAGGCGGAAAGCCGCAAAAACCTTGGAACCAAAAAAATATTTTTTTTCAAACGGCACCTTAATCCTCACGGTATCAACGACGCTTCACAGTTCAACTAAATTTATTTCTGTTGTTTGTCACGTTACTAGGCCACCAACCAATAGGGTAGCTCCATCTTTCTCTATATAAACCGCACACACCCACACTCCTCGATTCCTCTCCGACGAAGGGCTAACGCTTGAAACGTTAGCTTCTGAATCTCTTTACAGTGGCCAATTCACATTATCAACCCAGTTGGATAAAAAACCAAACTATCATGTAATTCTCCCACCGGGACGCAGCTAGTAGCAGTTTCTTTAGACAACTTACCTCCTTTATTGGACTTGACTTAACCATGGGTTATGTTGGTAAGAGAAAAACCTTATGCAACTTTGAGTGTTTGTGCGTATTAATCTCAAGTATTGTCCTAATAAAGCCCAAAACTTCTATATTTTTAGACTTTGAATCTGGTAAAATTAAAAAGCTGTACAAAGATGTAGTAGTATTTAAGTTTTTTATGGAAACATTTAAATTTGACTGAACACCTATTGGTTCTTGATGCTGTTCCTGTCATGTACCGAGACATTTTGTCACGTGACTTCGACATTCTTTTAATCTGTTAGTTTTTATGTTCCTAGTATGCGATTACATTCGTCGATCACTCAGCCGAGTGCAGAATAAAACTACGGTGTATTGGAACCACGTGTAGGTCTCTTCCTTGACGTCCGCTAGTGAAGACCATCGAAGTAGACTCCCCGTGTTACCAGGAATTCGTGACGAGATTCGGCGTTCCCCGCAAGCCAAAGCAGTGCTCTCCAGAGCTAGATGTCCCCAGTTGTCAGTTCAGTTCTCCGTTCAGTCAGATCAGAAATTTACAGGCGCTCGCACGAAAACTTATTCGTCCCAGTAGAAAACCGTGTATGTCACACTGGACAATGCGGGAAACACTGGGTCACCACGGAGTAGGAGAGAATACATCGCGGTTATACATCACCAGGTGGTAGATCCGGGAAATTGCATGGAAAGGGTCTCAGCGAAACATTCCACAGTGAGCTTGAATGGGCGTATTTGGATTTCCCCACGAAACCCGCGAAGAAACGTACATAGGAAACGGAAACATCTACATATCAGTCCGAGTCCACAGGAAAACAAAAAATTGAAACAAAAAGGCAGAACCAGGCGTGACAATATGTCGTGAGCAGAATTAGACATAACAAGAAAAAAAAAACTAACAGATTAAAAGAATGGCGAAGTCCCGTGACAAAATGTCTCGGTACATGACAGGAACAGAATCAAGAACCATATTTTCAGTCAAATTTAAATGTTTCAATAAAAAATAAATATACTACATCTTTGTACAGCTTTTAATTTACCAGATTCAAAGTCTAAAAATATAGAATTTGGGCTTATTAGGACAATACTTGAGATTAATACGCAAACACTCAAAGTTCATAAGGTTTTTCTTTACCAACATAACATGGTTAAGTCAAGTCAATAAAGGAGGTAAGTTTCTAAAGAAACTGTACTGCTGCGTCGGTGGGAGAATTACAGATATTTGGTTTTTATCCAACTGGGTTGATAATGTGAATTGGCCACTGTAAAGAGATTCAGAAAGCTAACGTTTCAAGCGTTAGCCCTTCGTCGGAGGGAATCGAGGAATTGTGGGTTGTGTGCGGTTTATATAGAGAAAGATGGGAGCTACGCTATTGGTTGGTGCCTAGTAACGTGGACCCAAACAACAGAAATAATTTAGTTTTGAATGTGAAGCGTTCGTTGATCCCGTGAGGCGGGCATTAAGGGTGCCGATTGAAAAAAAATATGTTTTTTGGTTCACCAAGGTTTTGCCGGCTTTCCGCGCTTCCTTGATGTAGGGAGAGGTCGCAGACAAACCATATGTGTGCTTAGAATGATTAGGCAGGATTGAAGGGTCCAGCGACCTGTTTAGATGCGTTTTTTGTCGTCTTTCTCTACGCCGCGAAGGTGTTCTCGGAATCGGGTCGCTCTAGTCGTCCTCCCCTGTTTCGCCAATGTATATACTTTTTGCAAAGAGTGCAAACGTTATGACAGTAGATGACATTGGCTGAGGTATAGGTAAAATGATGCAGTGATCTTAATGGATCGCCTGGAACTCGACAATTTCTCAAACCGTTGCAAATGAAAAGGACGTGTTTTGCATCGTGCGCGTGGGCATTTAAAAGTTCCGGGTTGATCACTCGTTTGGAATGCACTTC
>JAHPZR010030008.1:0-14605 GCA_019787425.1 Platygyra sinensis | reverse complement strand
AGAAATCGGCAGGATGCGCACGTTCTTTTTTGCCAGCAGAAATAAATTTTAGATGCCCAAAATGTTACACGTTTGGAAATGAAATTATTATTTAAAACAGAATTTTCAATAACGCATACGCGTAAGAAATTCTTGTTCTGCTATACAAAGTATACTAAGCTAGTAAATGTATGGATAGTTAAAATCTGTTAATATATTCTTTGTAAATCTTAAATTTCTCCATTTCTCCATTTGGCATTTATTTCAAATATTTCTTGTATCTATTTGTTGCTGTGCTAAAAGATATCATATCTGATTTCCACATTAGATTTCTGAAAGCTTACGTATCATTGCTGACTTAAAGCAAGTTATTTACTCAAAAATATCAAAATATAATTCCTGGACAGGTTGACAAGGGATTATTCACAATCCATCCACATGTCCCAAGGGTTTACTATGTATTTATCTAAAATAACATACAAAACAACTTCAGTCTTGAAAGAAAAATCAATTTTATTTTATTCACTCTTAAGGTACTCTCAACCTTGAATTTGCCTCTTGGAAGAATGCAGAACCTGAAACAAATCACAAGTGCTTAGAAGAATATTACACTGATTACAGATGTCAATATTATTACAAATGTATTTTTCATTTTAAAATATGAATCTGTTTTGACCAAAGTTACCACATCACTTGCACTAAATAAGAGACTGCCCTCAAGTGGTCTGACTGACTCTTATGTTTTCTATTTTTTTACTACAAAAATATGTTACCTGTTGACAACTAATGTTTTGCATTAGTTTCGCAATTAGTAATGTGCAACAATAATAGTAATAATGAGCTTTGTTTAACCAGGGAGCACCTTCAGCAATCTGTTCTCCCAGGTGTCCCTGACACAAATAAATAAATAAATACATAAACACTCAACAATAAACTCTTGTAGCTTTTGAGTCTTCATAATGATTATTTTGCAAAAAATATTACTTTCTGGTACATCCAAGCTTCACGAGGAGGCAAAAAGAATAAACACCTACAGTGAACAGCTGCAGTGTGTATAGCTTTCAAAACAAATGCCAAAAAAAGAGTACAATGCCCCCTACAAAGCTTAACTTGTATGTTTGCAGGGCCCTCCACATCTGGTAAATTATCATAGTGATTTCTTTGCAAACCCCCCACCCTTCTGTTACATTCAAGCTTCATGAGGAGGCAAAAAGAATAAACATCTACTGTGAACAGCTGCAGTGTGTATAGCTCTCAAAAAATGCCAAACAAGAGTACAATGCTCCTTACAAACCTTAACTTACATGTCTGCATGGCCCTCTACGTCTGATAAATGAGCACATACAATGTCCCTCTACTCCGGCCGGGGTGGGGGTGGAAAGGTACTCCCTTATTTGGGCTATATAGGTATGCACGACCCCAAAGGGTATGGTTTTTCAGCTGTTTTGGTCATAAATCGGGTAACAGGTTTAGGCTAAGTTGTTCAGGGTTATCAATTGCAGCCTTTCCCTTTCAAAGTCATCCTACCTTGTTTTTTCCAGTTTAAATATTATCTCTTCCTTGAAGAACTATCACTTCAAGGTTTGTTTTGATGTCAAGGTAATGAACCACAGATCATTTCATTGATGATTACTCAAACCTGGCTGGACTTGGTTCAAGATGTCTTTTTTTATCTAACTTAAGGACGTTCGCGCCCAAAAACTTCCCACGTACAGATTTTTTTAAAACTTTGACTGCAGGTAGAAAATGATAAGATTAGACGAAAAACGTAAAAAAAATCGGGGGTCACCGAACTCGTTTTGAAGATAAGGCGCATCACAGATCATAGCATTTCTAGGATTTCCAGCCACTGAGGCGATTCTGGCCGGATTCATTACTATCTGCATATAATTAAGTTGAAGAATCATATCTAAGTTATGTGTGTTTAACATAGCATATATAGGCCTATTTGATATATCTTTGCTACATATGCCATTAAATCAGCTAGAATTAGCCTTAAAAAAGTACAACTTCTGAGTTACGCACACCTGTATCCATGTACCAATTCAACCCTATTTGAATAGTATATTGGAAATAATTAAAACTTCCCACGTACAGATTTTTTTTGTTTTTAGTATAATGGAAAGAATCAGAAAAGGAAGTGATCTGCCGAAAAAAAAGTGGGGGTCACCGAGCATCCAACAAAAATATTCGCACACAAAGTTAACGCAAAGGTCATCAGCTCTATGTTTTGTTGAGTTTTCGACTTGGTGCGCGCGCTTGAAAATGACGTGGCGCGCGCGTGACCAATAAAAAGCGTGCGCACTAGAGATGCGCAGTAGCAATGGGCGCGAACGTCCTTAAGTTATATGTATTTATGTATTCTTGTTGTGACTGCATCTTGAATAAATAATTCATGTGCTTTGCTTTCCTGGCTTTTGCGGATAGCCTGCCTGGTTCAGATTTCAGGTGGGATTCACACACACAGTACAACTTTCACTGTGCAGATCTGATACCATGCATTGACAAGGGTCACAATTTTTATCTTGCCTTCAAGATACTTTTTCCCACAAATTAGTTGGGACTTGGCACAAATAAAACATGGATGAGCATTTGGCGAACTGACCAAAACGGGCACTTGCCAAGCTTTATCTATTTCACTGATGCTTCCACTTTGCACTTAATTTAATCAACCGCTCAATCTGAGGTAGGCTTAAAACAGAGTACCAGACAAGCCACCTATTATTACATTTAAGTAATAAAATTATCTTAAAAATTATCATGTATGGACCCGTGATTGGCCATGGGTAAAATAAAATGTAAAGTTAAAAAAAATCTACATTAAACTTATCAAAATAGAAGGCAACCAACTCAAGTGAATTAAGGCCTGGGTCTCTGTACATTTTAAGGGGGGTGGTCTAAAATGAGAGAAATGAAAACTATCTCCAAGATGACAATTTAAGGTCAATTGTAAGCATAAGCCCTGCTAAATTGAGTTAGAATATATTACATATGTCTGTCACGTGACTAATCACGCCCAACTTTCCACAAAATGCTTTGACTCGAAATTCCCACTATTTAGCAATAAGCTACTGAACCAACTTTTCATCTGAATAATGGCCGATAATACTTACTTTGAAAAACTGCCTGGAATGAGGCAAAATGATTTCATATGTTCTTAGTGTTGCAATTTAAGCTTGGGGAAGGACTGGCACTAGCAGAAAACAACAAATAGCAATGGATCAGTTTTACGTTCAATGCCATTCCAATCGGATTCCTTTACACCTAGTCAGAGTCAAAGAATTGATGAATGAAAACTTAATTTTTCTACGTGTCTAATAGTGGGAATCCAAGTGATGGTTTTTTTCGCATTTTAGGGCGTGGTCAGTCACGTGACCCTGTGGTTCCAGAGAGAAAATGGTTAAGTTGCTTTGTTTAACACAATTGAGCGTGTTAAGCCCTGCTATTACGATGGAAAGCATGATCACTTAAAAATCGTCCCAATTATCGCAACAATTTTTGACCCAGGCCTTAATTCACCTGAGAAATTCGTACGGAAGATTGACAGGGTATTTGATTCTTGTGATCCTCGAGTGTCTCTCCACAAATTCGAGAAAGAGCCTAATTAAGTATATCATGGTGCAATTCATATTTCTTGCCAAACTGAACCTAAAGGGGTTCATTTATTTTTAGTCAGTAAAAAGTGAAAATCGGTCAAGAATAGCACAAGTCGATCGTGTTACTCTCGGGTGTAATGGAAGAGCGATAGTGGTCTGACTTCTAGAAAAGTCTACCAAAAATCTAGCTTGTCTACCATGCTGAGACTTAACACGATGAAAGTTTATCGACTGATGAACTCAGGAAAAATACTGAGAGCTTTATGAAAAATACGTGAATACAAGAAAAAGACAAAGATTCTTCACCTACCTTGAAAACGTGCCAGAAAATCGTCTTACATCGCTGCGTTTTTACGGCGCTAAACCACATAAAACCTCTTGGAATCTCCTCAGCTAGCATCCAAAATGGCAGCTGAAAGCTTGAACTCGATGTTTTCTAGCTAAAAGTCCCGGATGTGCGCTCATACGAAACACAGGACAGCGGAATTCTACTTTGCCCAGGGTTTTTGAAAAAACGGCCGCCATTTTCCTTGAGAACAATGGTTCCGTGACGTCACGGATGTCCTAATATATTGGGATATTCCGGACTGATAATCAGTTCATTCATGCAATCTTGAGGGGTACGCTTCACTTAGTTTGACTGTAATGACCGCTTTTAATCGAAGATTTAGCGGCGGTGGAGTTTGGTTCATTCAGGATAAATTTGCTTTCACGGGCAACCTCGTAATAAAAACCGGTCATACGGCCGGGTCATACGGTCAGTACCTAGACCGAGTACAAAATGCAGACTTGTTACAGAATGCAGACCGAGTACAAAATTCAGACTATTTACAAAATGCAGACCGAGTACAAAATGCGGATTAGGTACAAAATTCAGACTTTAGGTACAAAATGCAGACTAGGTTCAAAATGCAGAATGACTGGAAAAACTGCTTTTTTTTTCGTTAGAAACGTGGTAACATTTGATTATATAAGTTACCTATTGTCACGCAGTAACCTTGCAGTGCCATCTCCAATTTGTTGTACGTAGATCAAATTGCAATACTAGCGTTTCTATTTTATATAATACAGAGATCTCGCGCTCAAGTCCGAAAACCCCTTGAAAGCTTAAAACGGTGTAAGAATGAATTGTATGAATTCTTTTTCATATCGTTTAAAGTGCACGTTTCAAAATATAAAAAAGCTGAGTACATTCCCCAAGAATGCGAAGATTATGAGGTGATTGCGTGACAATAGGGTCACAATAGGTACAAATTATAAAATCGAATGCCGACACGTTTGGGACGTAAAAAAAAAAAAACAGTTTTTCTTGTCAGTCTCCATTTTGTACTCAGTCTGCAGTCTGCATTTGTACTCCAGCCTTATTTAATATTCGGTAACAAATATGACAACTGGCTAACAAACACTTTACTTAAAGTGGTTTCTCATAAACGAACGACGGCAAGTAAACCCACGAAGGCCCGGCTTTCTTTCTCCTACAACACTATCTCTATTGCAACACTTAGGTCCACTTAATGCCCCTGAGTAGCTACCTTTGCTCGTAACCTGAAGATTGCCTGTAATCGCATCGTCATCATAACTTTGTAAACAACTTTACTGCCCTCACTTTCTCATAATTTCACTAATTCGACATGAATGAGTTGGCTCATAAGGCCACTTTGATTTATATAAAGAGTGGTTCGTATGGATTATATCTCCTCGAAAGCACAATATGTGACATCCGTTATTTTCCTGGAGATCAGCGAGCAACTAGTAAGAAAAGTTTATGAAAGTTTCTTGGGAAAAAAGCACTGGTTTTAAACAAAGCGAGGTTGTGAAAAAAGTGTCATCGGTTACCCATAACCAAACATTTACTGCAAGGGCGTGTGCGGCGCTTTTTAACCTATTGTAATTGCAATTTAATACCGGGATCTGTATTTCAATTATTTTCTTTTTAACATTCATTGTATGAGGGCAAGAAGCAATAGTACACAGTGAATGGGCAAAAGAATAGAAAACGGATGGATTTAATTGAAAAGCTATTTATATATATGTATGTTTATTAAAGATGAATTTGTTTAAAAGGAGCGATGGCAACAGCAAGAGATAAACTGCAAAAATTTATTGTTATTTAACAGTGAAAATGGAGATAAAGATTCCGCTACTGAATGATGAAGAAACCGAAAATTTGTTGTAAAGTTATGCAACAATTGGCATTGAGGTGAGACAAGATTCTTTTTAAATGAATGGCTGTATAGATATCACAGTAGAGTGGCTGTTGTAACCAGTTTCGCCAAAAAAGACACTCAAACACGTAGAATGACCGCTCTCAAGATGCGTCGCCAGGAAATACGCCTTCTTTCGAAAAACGGATTTGTTGAAAGATGAACAGAAAACGGAAACAGTGAACAAGAACTAATCATACCAGACGACTGAACGCACCAGAAACCACAATAAACATGCATGCAGGACAGCCACTAAAATAAACGGCTCCTTTGGGAGCCACCAAAGAAAAGAAAAAGTTTATGACAAACATCACTTCAATAGTTCCATAAAATTGATCAGCCACTCATAAGTGGGTTTCAAATGAAAGACGGATTGTCAAATCAGGTCGTTCCGGAATACAAAGTGCCTCGCTCTTAGCTATAACACGGACTGATACCAACTAGTATAAGACAGAATATATGTATAACACAGAACATTCTGTGCTTCGCTTCAACGAATCATACAGAATTTCCACGTTACGCACAAAGGTCGCAAAAAAATTATATTTCATATCCGATCATTTCTCTGCACTCATTTATAGAAAGAATAATACATCTTATGCCTAGTATCATGCCTGACTTTGCTCGATATCTTGTATCTGCGTTTTCAGTTTTACTTCCGTTAAGCACGATATCCGCGTCTGCTTGCGACTAGACTTCCGGTAAGTCGAGTCGTCAGTGCTCTTAGACGACTCGAGTCGATGGGGGTGTATTGGACCATATGATATCTTCCGAGTAAAAGTCTTGGAAATGGAACGAGCCAATCGCCGTGGAAATTTCCCTTTAGGATGGACGCGTCTTATTTACTACAACTGTCGACCAGCCTTTTTTTCCGAGTAAATGGAAACAACCAAACAGTTAGGTAACAGCGTGTCATTGAATTGATGCAAATAAATAATATCACAGACCAGCAAGGAGCAAGTAGGCGACAAGTTCACACTCGACGTCTCAAGTAAAGCATATATTTGTATTGAGAAAACTTATCGTGATGATAATTTCTACTAATTTTCTTGGTTGGAGAAGTAACTTCGCAAATGAGTGCGAGGGTTTCAAAAGGTTTCCAAACGCGAGGAAACATTTGAAACCAGGGGGCCGCAGACCGATTGGTTTTATCGTTTTCGACCGTTTCATAGGAAACCTGATAAAACCCGAAGCACGGGTTTTGATATAATACGTCAGTCTGCACGTGCCTTTTAAACCGTGAATTTCCTTGACTTTTTTCCAGGTTGAAAGGATCTATGTTTTCCTTGAAAAAGACACGGATCATCACGCCATTGAGGCCCAGAATTTGCCTGAGGAATGGAAATTACATTTTCATTTTCTTGGTCGGCGCATGCGCTACAAAGACGCCTTCCAGTACGCTTCGAACAACTTGCTACGTAGAAATGTAATGATAATGAACGCAGACTGTTATGTGGATAAAGGGTTTGAGCGACTGAACGAAAGCATTTTAAACAAGAAAACAATGTACGCATTGACAAGGCATGAAACTCCCGAAAACGTGCGTCTTTGCAACGCCAGAGATTTCTGTGGACCGAGGGCAAAATACATTGGCTCCCACGATGCATTTCTGTTCAGACTTCTCGTGCCACTCCCCTCTCAACTGTTAGATAGCATTGATTACCGACCAAACATGCTGGGCATTGCCTGATTTCATACCGTGAGGGACTAGGTACGAGTCTGTTAATTATGGGATTAGCAACTATTGATCCCCATAGTCAGAAAGAGCACATCGAGATTCATAAAATCCCCAAGTTTGGTGTTAATCAGGCTAGTCTTGACTGAGATACAGGCATTTAAAAACGTAAAAAATTTACAAAGAAATGTATGGAAAACCGGACAAATGCGGACAAAAGTCCGGATTTGGCCGGTTTTCCATACATTTCTTTGTAATTTTTTTACGTTTTTAAATGCCTGTATCTCAGTCAAGGCTAGCCTGATTAACACCAAACTTGGGGATTTTATGAATCTCGGTGTGCTCTTTCTGACTATGGGGATCAATAGTTGCTAATCCCATAATTAACAGACTCGTACCTAGTCCCTCACGGTATGAAATCAGGCAATTGAACAAGTTTTGATGTCTAACTTTCATAAGTATGCAAAATTTAACACAAAGAACCCGTGTAAAATCCTTTATATTGTCCACCATCACTGCAGTGAAAAAAGAAACAAGAAAGAGCGAAAGATTGAAGGCAAACGAATTGACAGCTATCTTAACATCAACGGAAAGTTTCGGTGGTCACCATTTTCTGGTTTGTAATGTAATTTATTATATTTGGTACTGTTCGAAATTGAAATAAATGAACTTGATCACCTGGACTATGATAGGGTACAACATGTGAGGTTACGAAGCGAAGGATTCTTAAACAAACTGGGCTAAAATGATTGGGTTAGTAAGGGACTGGTGCGAAAAGTGTAATTAATTATTACTGTAAGAATCGCAAGTTATTGTACCATATATTTTGTAGTAATACTAGTTGTATCTATCGGTAAATCCCCATGAGCGAATAAACCATTGTCGATGAGCTTGTTTGGCAAGTGTTTCATTTTTAGTTCATTTTCCAATTTTACCCCAAATGGTAAAGTTATTTGTAGGAATTTCAGTCGGATTAAGGTTATTCCCTTAAAATTGTTCTACTATCAATTAACATTTGTGATATGAAGATTAAAAAAAAAATGCAATAAAAAAATATTAATGGGGTCACCGTGCTTGTTTACACGTCAGTGGGCTCTTAAAATGGGGTATTTTTACTAGTTGCGCGTTGGAAATTCGAATCACTTTCATACAGAATTAAGTCTTGGTTACTTGGAAGATGCAAAGTTTTATCTTGAAAGCAAAGCTTCATTTATTAACATAAGCAATATTGATTCATTTAAACAGTTTTTGATTGCTTGGCTGCGGGAATAGTGCACTTTTTGGGGCAGTTCCGTGGTTAGCTTGAAGTCCTCGCCAAGACCAAGATACACCCAGTTGGGAACTATTTTCCAAAAAATAATCGTGTTCCACTATCAAACTTTTTTCGTCTTCAAATATGTTCTTTATTAGACTGTTCTTAGCAAATACCTGACAAAAAATTCGGGGACCACCTTAATTAAGAGAAAAAGATACCTTTTTTTGCTGTCGAGCTTAGTTTGTACGTGCACGCGCTCATGTGCCCACGATAATAACGGAAAAATCGTGCGCAGTAGGGATGCGCAATGTAATAGGAAGGAATTACCTTAAGGGTTGCACTCTTTATGAGTTAACGTGGAAATTCTGTATGATTCGTTGAAGCGAAGCACAGAATGTTCTGTGTTATACATATATTCTGTCTTATACTAGTTGGTATCAGTCCGTGTTATAGCTAAGAGCGAGGCACTTTGTATTCCGGAACGACCTGATTTGACAATCCGTCTTTCATTTGAAACCCACTTATGAGTGGCTGATCAATTTTATGGAACTATTGAAGTGATGTTTGTCATAAACTTTTTCTTTTCTTTGGTGGCTCCCAAAGGAGCCGTTTATTTTAGTGGCTGTCCTGCATGCATGTTTATTGTGGTTTCTGGTGCGTTCAGTCGTCTGGTATGATTAGTTCTTGTTCACTGTTTCCGTTTTCTGTTCATCTTTCAACAAATCCGTTTTTCGAAAGAAGGCGTATTTCCTGGCGACGCATCTTGAGAGCGGTCATTCTACGTGTTTGAGTGTCTTTTTTGGCGAAACTGGTTACAACAGCCACTCTACTGTGATATCTATACAGCCATTCATTTAAAAAGAATCTTGTCTCACCTCAATGCCAATTGTTGCATAACTTTACAACAAATTTTCGGTTTCTTCATCATTCAGTAGCGGAATCTTTATCTCCATTTTCACTGTTAAATAACAATAAATTTTTGCAGTTTATCTCTTGCTGTTGCCATCGCTCCTTTTAAACAAATTCATCTTTAATAAACATACATATATATAAATAGCTTTTCAATTAAATCCATCCGTTTTCTATTCTTTTGCCCATTCACTGTGTACTATTGCTTCTTGCCCTCATACAATGAATGTTAAAAAGAAAATAATTGAAATACAGATCCCGGTATTAAATTGCAATTACAATAGGTTAAAAAGCGCCGCACACGCCCTTGCAGTAAATGTTTGGTTATGGGTAACCGATGACACTTTTTTCACAACCTCGCTTTGTTTAAAACCAGTGCTTTTTTCCCAAGAAACTTTCATAAACTTTTCTTACTAGTTGCTCGCTGATCTCCAGGAAAATAACGGATGTCACATATTGTGCTTTCGAGGAGATATAATCCATACGAACCACTCTTTATATAAATCAAAGTGGCCTTATGAGCCAACTCATTCATGTCGAATTAGTGAAATTATGAGAAAGTGAGGGCAGTAAAGTTGTTTACAAAGTTATGATGACGATGCGATTACAGGCAATCTTCAGGTTACGAGCAAAGGTAGCTACTCAGGGGCATTAAGTGGACCTAAGTGTTGCAATAGAGATAGTGTTGTAGGAGAAAGAAAGCCGGGCCTTCGTGGGTTTACTTGCCGTCGTTCGTTTATGAGAAACCACTTTAAGTAAAGTGTTTGTTAGCCAGTTGTCATATTTGTTACCGAATATTAAATAAGGCTGGAGTACAAATGCAGACTGCAGACTGAGTACAAAATGGAGACTGACAAGAAAAACTGTTTTTTTTTTTTTACGTCCCAAACGTGTCGGCATTCGATTTTATAATTTGTACCTATTGTGACCCTATTGTCACGCAATCACCTCATAATCTTCGCATTCTTGGGGAATGTACTCAGCTTTTTTATATTTTGAAACGTGCACTTTAAACGATATGAAAAAGAATTCATACAATTCATTCTTACACCGTTTTAAGCTTTCAAGGGGTTTTCGGACTTGAGCGCGAGATCTCTGTATTATATAAAATAGAAACGCTAGTATTGCAATTTGATCTACGTACAACAAATTGGAGATGGCACTGCAAGGTTACTGCGTGACAATAGGTAACTTATATAATCAAATGTTACCACGTTTCTAACGAAAAAAAAAGCAGTTTTTCCAGTCATTCTGCATTTTGAACCTAGTCTGCATTTTGTACCTAAAGTCTGAATTTTGTACCTAATCCGCATTTTGTACTCGGTCTGCATTTTGTAAATAGTCTGAATTTTGTACTCGGTCTGCATTCTGTAACAAGTCTGCATTTTGTACTCGGTCTAGGTACTGACCGTATGACCCGGCCGTATGACCGGTTTTTATTACGAGGTTGCCCGTGAAAGCAAATTTATCCTGAATGAACCAAACTCCACCGCCGCTAAATCTTCGATTAAAAGCGGTCATTACAGTCAAACTAAGTGAAGCGTACCCCTCAAGATTGCATGAATGAACTGATTATCAGTCCGGAATATCCCAATATATTAGGACATCCGTGACGTCACGGAACCATTGTTCTCAAGGAAAATGGCGGCCGTTTTTTCAAAAACCCTGGGCAAAGTAGAATTCCGCTGTCCTGTGTTTCGTATGAGCGCACATCCGGGACTTTTAGCTAGAAAACATCGAGTTCAAGCTTTCAGCTGCCATTTTGGATGCTAGCTGAGGAGATTCCAAGAGGTTTTATGTGGTTTAGCGCCGTAAAAACGCAGCGATGTAAGACGATTTTCTGGCACGTTTTCAAGGTAGGTGAAGAATCTTTGTCTTTTTCTTGTATTCACGTATTTTTCATAAAGCTCTCAGTATTTTTCCTGAGTTCATCAGTCGATAAACTTTCATCGTGTTAAGTCTCAGCATGGTAGACAAGCTAGATTTTTGGTAGACTTTTCTAGAAGTCAGACCACTATCGCTCTTCCATTACACCCGAGAGTAACACGATCGACTTGTGCTATTCTTGACCGATTTTCACTTTTTACTGACTAAAAATAAATGAACCCCTTTAGGTTCAGTTTGGCAAGAAATATGAATTGCACCATGATATACTTAATTAGGCTCTTTCTCGAATTTGTGGAGAGACACTCGAGGATCACAAGAATCAAATACCCTGTCAATCTTCCGTACGAATTTCTCAGGTGAATTAAGGCCTGGGTCAAAAATTGTTGCGATAATTGGGACGATTTTTAAGTGATCATGCTTTCCATCGTAATAGCAGGGCTTAACACGCTCAATTGTGTTAAACAAAGCAACTTAACCATTTTCTCTCTGGAACCACAGGGTCACGTGACTGACCACGCCCTAAAATGCGAAAAAAACCATCACTTGGATTCCCACTATTAGACACGTAGAAAAATTAAGTTTTCATTCATCAATTCTTTGACTCTGACTAGGTGTAAAGGAATCCGATTGGAATGGCATTGAACGTAAAACTGATCCATTGCTATTTGTTGTTTTCTGCTAGTGCCAGTCCTTCCCCAAGCTTAAATTGCAACACTAAGAACATATGAAATCATTTTGCCTCATTCCAGGCAGTTTTTCAAAGTAAGTATTATCGGCCATTATTCAGATGAAAAGTTGGTTCAGTAGCTTATTGCTAAATAGTGGGAATTTCGAGTCAAAGCATTTTGTGGAAAGTTGGGCGTGATTAGTCACGTGACAGACATATGTAATATATTCTAACTCAATTTAGCAGGGCTTATGCTTACAATTGACCTTAAATTGTCATCTTGGAGATAGTTTTCATTTCTCTCATTTTAGACCACCCCCCTTAAAATGTACAGAGACCCAGGCCTTAATTCACTTGAGTTGGTTGCCTTCTATTTTGATAAGTTTAATGTAGATTTTTTTTAACTTTACATTTTATTTTACCCATGGCCAATCACGGGTCCATACATGATAATTTTTAAGATAATTTTATTACTTAAATGTAATAATAGGTGGCTTGTCTGGTACTCTGTTTTAAGCCTACCTCAGATTGAGCGGTTGATTAAATTAAGTGCAAAGTGGAAGCATCAGTGAAATAGATAAAGCTTGGCAAGTGCCCGTTTTGGTCAGTTCGCCAAATGCTCATCCATGTTTTATTTGTGCCAAGTCCCAACTAATTTGTGGGAAAAAGTATCTTGAAGGCAAGATAAAAATTGTGACCCTTGTCAATGCATGGTATCAGATCTGCACAGTGAAAGTTGTACTGTGTGTGTGAATCCCACCTGAAATCTGAACCAGGCAGGCTATCCGCAAAAGCCAGGAAAGCAAAGCACATGAATTATTTATTCAAGATGCAGTCACAACAAGAATACATAAATACATATAACTTAAGGACGTTCGCGCCCATTGCTACTGCGCATCTCTAGTGCGCACGCTTTTTATTGGTCACGCGCGCGCCACGTCATTTTCAAGCGCGCGCACCAAGTCGAAAACTCAACAAAACATAGAGCTGATGACCTTTGCGTTAACTTTGTGTGCGAATATTTTTGTTGGATGCTCGGTGACCCCCACTTTTTTTTCGGCAGATCACTTCCTTTTCTGATTCTTTCCATTATACTAAAAAACAAAAAAAATCTGTACGTGGGAAGTTTTAATTATTTCCAATATACTATTCAAATAGGGTTGAATTGGTACATGGATACAGGTGTGCGTAACTCAGAAGTTGTACTTTTTTAAGGCTAATTCTAGCTGATTTAATGGCATATGTAGCAAAGATATATCAAATAGGCCTATATATGCTATGTTAAACACACATAACTTAGATATGATTCTTCAACTTAATTATATGCAGATAGTAATGAATCCGGCCAGAATCGCCTCAGTGGCTGGAAATCCTAGAAATGCTATGATCTGTGATGCGCCTTATCTTCAAAACGAGTTCGGTGACCCCCGATTTTTTTTACGTTTTTCGTCTAATCTTATCATTTTCTACCTGCAGTCAAAGTTTTAAAAAAATCTGTACGTGGGAAGTTTTTGGGCGCGAACGTCCTTAAGTTAGATAAAAAAAGACATCTTGAACCAAGTCCAGCCAGGTTTGAGTAATCATCAATGAAATGATCTGTGGTTCATTACCTTGACATCAAAACAAACCTTGAAGTGATAGTTCTTCAAGGAAGAGATAATATTTAAACTGGAAAAAACAAGGTAGGATGACTTTGAAAGGGAAAGGCTGCAATTGATAACCCTGAACAACTTAGCCTAAACCTGTTACCCGATTTATGACCAAAACAGCTGAAAAACCATACCCTTTGGGGTCGTGCATACCTATATAGCCCAAATAAGGGAGTACCTTTCCACCCCCACCCCGGCCGGAGTAGAGGGACATTGTATGTGCTCATTTATCAGACGTAGAGGGCCATGCAGACATGTAAGTTAAGGTTTGTAAGGAGCATTGTACTCTTGTTTGGCATTTTTTGAGAGCTATACACACTGCAGCTGTTCACAGTAGATGTTTATTCTTTTTGCCTCCTCATGAAGCTTGAATGTAACAGAAGGGTGGGGGGTTTGCAAAGAAATCACTATGATAATTTACCAGATGTGGAGGGCCCTGCAAACATACAAGTTAAGCTTTGTAGGGGGCATTGTACTCTTTTTTTGGCATTTGTTTTGAAAGCTATACACACTGCAGCTGTTCACTGTAGGTGTTTATTCTTTTTGCCTCCTCGTGAAGCTTGGATGTACCAGAAAGTAATATTTTTTGCAAAATAATCATTATGAAGACTCAAAAGCTACAAGAGTTTATTGTTGAGTGTTTATGTATTTATTTATTTATTTGTGTCAGGGACACCTGGGAGAACAGATTGCTGAAGGTGCTCCCTGGTTAAACAAAGCTCATTATTACTATTATTGTTGCACATTACTAATTGCGAAACTAATGCAAAACATTAGTTGTCAA
>JAHPZR010030006.1:30000-32500 GCA_019787425.1 Platygyra sinensis | reverse complement strand
TAGGCTGATCACGTTTTATATGTCAACAACCTGGGCCAAGCAGAGAAGACACGTTCTAAAATCGAATCGCGGTCTTTACGAAGTTTCCCGCTCGCTACGTGCTTTTAAAATTTATGAAAGGAGATGACGAATCCTTTTTTAATCCTTGAGAAAGTTCAGGATTTTATAGGGAGGGCACTCATTATTATTCTTTCATTTCAATTCCCATTTGATCAGTTTGAGAGAAACTTTTAAGTTGAGTAACAAAGTAAAAACCGTATTTCAGGTTATTTGGTTGCGGGCACCGTCACGTAGCAAGGGAAATAAAAGCGCGCATAAAAATGGATTATCGAGATTGAAAGTCCAATTTAGGGTTAACCCCAGCACGACTCCAGCTACCATAAATGCTGTTTTTCGGTAATGTTTTCAAGTTTGAAAAAGAAAAATAGCAATGATTCTACATAGGTGTTCTCATTGTTCTCTGTTTAATATATTGATCATGGATAGGTTACGAGAGGTGTCTTCAGGAAGTCTTTATGCCAAGACAGATCGTCCTTTGCGCTAGAGCGTCAGTTAATGGCCAGGTTATCAAGACTTTGGGCACGAAATTGTAAGGAAGGTTGAATCACTTGAATCAATTGAAGTGCACGTACGTATTAACGGAGGATATGCGACTGTCCTTTTGGCGATATTACTTACAATATGTATTTGCTCACGTTATAAATTAAATGGATCTTCTGCAGCTGAAGGGGTAAAAGCGATCATTTGTTCATGTTTGCGGCAACAGCTGCCATCAGACACTAGGCTTGCTTATCTCCGTAGTAGTTTAAATTCACTTAATGTGAAAATCGTACACTTGTGGGATGTGGCTAAGAATGCACAAGCAGAGTGAAAGGGTAAGTTATAGCCACGGAAACCGCACAAAGGCAACAATGGTAGAGGAAATTAACCCTATAACTACCAAAAAAGCTAAAATAAAAATTTGAGCTCAGAAAAAAAAACTCAGGCGTTAGTTATGCCATGCTGACGAGGCCTAACAAGGTCAAAACAGGTGTCCATGGCTGCTAATATTCTGAGCTCAATTTTTTTTCTAATTTATATTTTTGGTAGTTATAGGGTTAATTCCCTCTACCATTGTCGTGTTTGTGCACTTTCTGTGGCTATAACTTCAGTAACTTACCCTTTCACTCTGTAAATTCACTTAACACTGCTGTTTTCAATAATTATAAGACACTATCAATAATTGGATGGTTAACAGCCTTCTTAACAACTCTTTTATCTGTTTTTGAAAGCTCTCCAATATTTAGATATTTGTCAGAAAACTGTTTTAATCTTGAGCAGTTATGTTGGATCACATCACGTTAGTTCCTTTATTCCATGTTACTGGTGCGCAGCCTTTCTTTATTGATACGTAGTTTGC
This sequence comes from Platygyra sinensis, assembly GCA_019787425.1. NCBI lineage: Eukaryota > Metazoa > Cnidaria > Anthozoa > Scleractinia > Merulinidae > Platygyra > Platygyra sinensis. Next base: position 31,101 of record JAHPZR010030006.1, on the reverse strand, counting down.
TTATTACAATTTTACTTAAAACGCACAATGTACCAAATATGAGGGAAAATTTCCAAACATTGGTTGTGCGTTATGTGATGTTTAATTTCAAATTTCTCAGTTTAACGCCGATCATGATTTGGATGTCAAAAACCTGGGCCAAGCCGCACAAGGCATGTTGTTGTAAAATCCTTCTTGAAATCGCAGTTTTACGAAGTTTCCCACTGCTACGCGCTTTTATAATTTATGAAAAGTGATGACTAATCCTTGTTTTCAATCCTTGAGAAAGTCGAGGATGTTCATAGCGAGGACCTTTAATTGTTATTCTTCCATTTCATTTCCCATTTGATTTTGAGAGAAATTGTTAAGTTTCGTAACAAAGTGGAAAGCCTATTTCGGAATATTTGGCTTCTAGCACCGTCTTGCGTCAAGCGAAACAAAAGCGCAAACATTCGAGGGAAAATTTCCGAAAATTGGTTGTCATGGGATGTTTATTGGAATTTTATCATAAAACTCGATACTTATTATATTAGCTCTTCTCAGTTTAACGCTTATCTCAGGAGTAAGCAACCTGGGCTAAGAGCGAAAGCGATAAAAAATGGCCGATTTGCGGCTCTTTGATCGAGCGTCAAACCGAAACAAAAAATCTTATTCTGGTCAGGTGGATGAGTTTAGAAACGCAAGGAAAAACGAGTTGAAAACACAGTCTTGAAAGAAACCCGTGCTTGACACGATTTCAAACACGGATGCAAATTTTCTTAATCTGCATATTGAAAAAGCAACAAAAACACGTAGCGATAAACAACTTTATTTAATCACACATTTTACGAAACAAACTTTAAACCTAAATTATTTACTGCTAACGTTAAATGTAGCGGTACAGTTATTAAACTACCCAAAACAGAAAAGCCCATTCTTTTCCTAAATTTAAATTCTCGCTCAATGGTGGCGACCTCGTGTTTTGGTTCACTCTCAACCATTCTGTACATTTCCGACCTAAAATGGCACTGACGTTAGAAATTTTATCAGACCAAATGCACACGTTACCTCGGAATAGCGCTGGCCACACACTTTTCCTCTTCTTCGCTAGTTTTAGGTCTAAATCTGCACTCTGCCATTTGC
>JAHPZR010030006.1:0-25000 GCA_019787425.1 Platygyra sinensis | reverse complement strand
TTTGTCACAGGGGCACTTTAAGTTGAGTGACAAAATGAAAAGCCTGTTGCAGGATATTTGACTCCAGGCACCGTCATGCGCTCAGCGAAATAAATGCGCAAAAAAGGATTCAATCCATTCAATATTGAAAATCCAATTTAGGGTCCATCGCGACACGATCCCTGAGCTACAGTAAATGTGGTTTTTCAGCGGTAATGCTTTCAATTTCAATTTCAGATGTAAGCAGCCTAGACCAAGAGCGAAAGCGTTAAAAATTTGCCGCTTTGCGGCTCTTTGATCGAGAAATAAAACGTAAATATAAGGAGAAAAAAGGTTGGAAACAAGCTAAGATAAAAATGGCGGTTTTCTGTCGGATACATATTAAGGGTTGCCACTCATTAGAACTCAAAAAATTCCCTGACTTTTCCCTGACTTTTCACTGACCTCAAAACAATTTTCACTGACCTTGCATTAGGCGAAGTATGGAATAAGCGATGAAAACAGTGTTTGACAGACTACACCACGTCCCACCACGTTTTGATAAATGGCCGAAGGAGAACACTGGTTCCCAAGCCTCTTCCGATTTCTCTTCCTTATTTGGAAGGAGGCATTCACAACGAAAGCCACTGACCGAAAAACCCGGCATTTGAACGCATAACTCGATCGACTACAACTTCTTTTTTTCCGAATAAAAATGTCTTCATAAACTTCACAAAACCTGAAAACAAAATTCCCTGACTTTTCACTGACTTTGACAAGAACTGAGATTTTCCCTGACCTTTTGCAAAATTCCCTGACTTTTCCCTGACCTTGAAAAATTTTTGATTTTCCCTGACCGTGGCAACCCTGATATATCTTATTAAATGTTTTGTTGTGTAGTATCGCTGAGTATTTTTATGAGTTGTGCCGAATTGTGACGAGTCCGTAGGGCGAGTCAAAATACAAACAATGAGTAAAAATTCTCAGCGATACTACACAAGAACACGTCTAATACGAGATTTATTTTCCAACACGCCAAATTGTTATGACCGTGCGGGCGAATTTCGCGGATGTTTCTTTACGGGGATTGCGTGACAGGAGTATGCGAAGCGGAACGGAATTGCCGCGGGAAATCCAGCCAAATTAGTCAACAAAGGAAGGAAAAGGAAAACCTGTCTAGCCGGTCCTCTGTCAGCACAAATACCGCGTGATATTTGTACTCGTTTTGGGCGTTATTTGTACTCTTCGAAGAACAGTTGGATAATAAAGATTCATATCATCGTTTTTCATCACATTACGCTTGGCTGATATGGAACATTGTTGTAAAATCGTTAGACTGGGAGTGCCAGTCCGTACGAAGTTTCCTGCTCGCTACGCGCTTTTCATTTGTGAAAGCAGATGAGGAATCCTTGTTTTAATCCTTATGGAAGTTGAGGATGTTCATAGCGAGGCTCTTCCCTACTCTTCCCATTTGATTTTGAGAAAAGATGTTGAGTGACAAAATAAAAAAGCCTGTTTCAGGATATTTGGCTGCGGACACCGTCACGTGTTAAGCGAAATAAATGCGCAAAAATGGATTCAAGTTTGAAAATCCAATTTTAATAGGGTCCATCGCGACACGATCCCTGAGCTACAGTAAATGTGGTTGTTGGGTAATGTTTTCAAGGTTTTACGGTGAAAACAATGAGCCTACATAGCTGCTCTCAATGTTGGATAACAGTTGACGACTATTCACCGAAGTGGAGGTGGCTAGCGGTGGATATTTACCGAGCCGCGAAGCGGGGAGGTAAATATCCAACGCTAGCCACCGACACTGAGGTGAATAGTTGTTTTAGTATATACTAAAACAGTGAGATAATATACACCACAAAAAATTAATTTGGACGATTTCTTCACTTGTCACGGCCGCAAATGGGACGCCATTTTCTCTTGAGTTGCTCGGAGGTAAATAGCACAGGATATCCGGAGTTTGACGAGCCAATCAGCGCGCGCGTTTAACACTATCCACTGTTTTAGTATATACTAATTGACAACTATTCACCGAAGTGGAGGTGGCTAGTGGTGGATATTTACGAGCCGCGAAGCGGCGAGGTAAATATCCAACGCTAGCCACCGACACTGAGGTGAATAGTTGTTTTAGTATATACTAAAACAGTGAGATAACATACACCACAAAAAATTAATTTGGATGATTTCTTCACTTCAAACCGGGACGCCATTTTTTCCAGCGTTGCTCGGAGGTAAATAGCACAGGATATTCGGAGTTTGACGAGCCAATCAGCGCGCGCGTTTAACACTATCCACTGTTTTAGTATATACTAATTACGAATAGTGTTTTTTTTTAAATTTTATCTTAAGGCAGATTGTCGTTTGTGAGCGTCAGTTAATAGATAACCAAGACATTGAACACGAAAGTGAAAGAACAGTTGAATCACCTTTTGTCGTGTCCCCAATGTAAAGAATCCAGTGGCACGTGGTTATTAGCGAAGGATACGCGACTGTCTTTTGGCGATATCACTTTCAGTATGCATTTATTCATGTTATAAAAAAGGTCCGCAATGCGTACATGTATCTTGTGCTAGGTAATTGAGTAATTTAGAGATGATTATAGTGAATGGTAAATAAGGAATTTCGCAAGATAGAGTACACTTGTAAAATAGAGTACAAAGCAGGAGTACGAGGTATATGTGCAGCTTAACATAACGGTGTGCGCTAAGCGCATCAACAGTAGAGCAAAGAAAAAATTAGGGTGAAAGTGGATGAGTACCAGAAAGAGCTAATGAGGGGACAGAGAGGGTCCTTCCCAGTCCACTCTTTGGGGTATGTCAATTCCACAGCAGCTATTTTTAGGAAGTCTTTCCCCCAAGAAGTCTGTATAAGGCTAATTTCAGTCTGATGGCTGAGGCAAACCGAGTGGAGATAAGTTTTGGTTTTGAAAATTACTTCCAGATGAAATGCTGTTTCGAGAATGCCACAGGAAACAGAAGTGAAGAGCTAAGATCGTTTCTTTTTGTATGCAATACATACAGGCATCTTTGTCTCCTTATAATAAGCAGCCACACGGTTTTTCAAGGGGCCAATGAACCTTCAAGGCCTTGAATTTTAATCTCAAATTCAGACTTTAAAGGTGTATGCGAACCTTGGGAAACTTTCTTGGGAAATTTCCTAAGTTTCCTGTAGCCTGGAGGAAATTCCAGCCAGACCCTTTCCAGATGTGTGCTCTGGAGATCTATTCAAACGATTTTTTGTAATTCTTCCAACAACAACAACAGCAGCAGCAACAACAACAACAACAACAACACCACCTTAATTTCGCTTTGTACAGACTTCCAGATTCAGTATGTATGAACTTCAAGGCTTTTCAACCACTCAAGGTACTTTCACCTTAAACTTAAATTTTTGATTTCACAACTCAAGGACTTTCAAGGTGTAGACAAACTCTAGGAAATTTGCCCAGCTCATGCAACAACAAATTAATTTTGTAGTTTGGGAAAGTTCCAGACTTTTTCAAGATATGATCTTTCATTTTGACTTTAACCAGCTCTGGAAAACTAAACAGATGATTTTGATAATTTTCCAAGTATCAAGATTCAGTTTGTACAGTTCAACTCCGGATTTTGAAAACTGAAACTGAAACCAACACCAGCGTTCCTTTCATTATTGAAGAAACCCACATCCTTCATTTCAGTGAAACAATTTGCGCGTCCACGCGAGCTGACAACTCAGCGATGGCTCGTTTGAGCCGTGGTGGATCCGTGAAGAAATATATAAACAGTTCTCTCTCCATGAGCTTCAAACTATCCGAGCGGAGGACCTGTAGACGAAAAAGTGAGCCGTCAATACCAGCGGTCGAACGCAAAAACACGGCTTCTATTACACTGAAGTGCAAAGCAAATGTATGAGCCTTCATGTATTCACTTGTATTCTTCACCTTCTACAGGTATATTACGAACTCACAAAGTGGCCAGGGGCCCGTTTCTCGAAAGACCCGGTTACTTAACGGGCCCGAAATCAGATTTTGAAATCAAAATCTCAAGAAAAGTACGGTGTGTTCTCAACTCTAATAAAGTCCATTTTGTTTCTTCAGCTCATAACTTTACTGTATAATATTCAAAGCTTTTGAAACTCCCATCTGGAATGGAAAACAAAACAGCTTAACGGGCCCGGTAATTACCGGGAGCTTCGAGAAACGGGCCCCTCCCAGATGCCTTGATGGCTCTTTTGGTAGGGCACCGCGCAGGTATAGCAGAGGTCATGGGTTCGAGTCCCGTTCAGGCTTGACTTTTTTTTTCAAGCTTTAATTTCACAACTGCTTAAGTTGTGTGCATAACTGTGATGATCAATCATACCTTTATATCAGTCTCTGCAGTTTAAATATATGAACCTTCATATATAGAGGTCATGGGTCCGTGTCCCGTTCAGGACTGGTAAACCAGGATGAGGCGGGAAAGGTTGCGTACAAAAATTACTAAATTTTTCAAGATGATGCTTGGTGTGCTCAACTTAATCTTTCGGGAACTGACATGACTTTTCTTAAATTCCAGACAAACAATAGAATTCTGAAGAGGTAGTTTTGGCGGGAACTGCAGGCGCACTGTACCCTTCACCACTGCGTGGAAATACCAATTTTGGCGGGAACTCAGTACGAACGCGCCAAACATTTGAACGGTGTAGGCAACGGCAGTTTCGGCTTGAGCTGCAAACATGCTGTTGGTGTGCCACAATACAAACAGTGATAGTTTAGGTGGGAAACACGCGGTAAAATCAACTGAACTTTAGAACAACGCGCAGAGGGATAGTTTCGGTGGTAACTGCGTACGTACCCCGCGTTTGATTACGCGGACCGCCATATTTTTATTACGCCCTCACCTTTTTCTTGGCCTCACAGTCTTTTATGATGTCCTTAATTGACTGCTCCAGAGTGGCAAGTAATTCATCTAACTGACTGAGACCATCTGCTATTCGCTGTAGAAAAACAAATGTGAAATTATGTTACGAGAAGGGATTCCAACCATTCAAACCGTAACAGAAGCTTCAACCGTGTTTTCTAGCCAGCACAAAATGAAACAAATGGGACCGTGCCGTACGCTTGACCACTGCGTGGAAATACCAGTTTTTGGCGGGAAAAGAGTAAAAACGCGCTACGCATTTCAACTGCAAACATGCTGTTGTTGTGCCACAATGCAAACAGCGATAGTTTTGGCGGGAAGTGCACACGCGGTAAAATGAACACGTGCTTTGCACAAGTTATTGTTTATTATCCAACTGCACTTCGCAGAGTACAAATAACGCTTCAGACGAGTACAAATATCACGCGGTATTAGTACTCCAGAGGACCGGTTAGACAGGTTTCCTGCCGTTGACCAATCAGTTAGCTGAATTTCCCGCGCCAATTCCGTTCCGCTCCGCAAACTTCTGTCAAGCATTCCCTGTAAATAAATATCCACGAAATTCGCTCGCACAAACATACCAATTTGGCGTGTTGGATAATAAATCTCTTATTAGACGTTTTGTTGTGTAGTATCACTGAGAATTTTTACTCGTTGTTTGTATTTATCAAAATACGGCACAACTCGTAAAAATACTCAGCGATACTACACAACAAAACATCTAATAAGATACATGTATATGTATCCGACAGAAAACCGCCATTTTTATCTTAACTTGTTTCCAACCTTTTTTCTCCTTATATTTACGTTATATTTCTCGATCAAAGAGCCGCAAAGCGGCAAATTTTTAACGCTTTCGCTCTTGGCCCAGGCTGCTTACATCTGAAAAATGCGTTAAACTGAGACGGGCTCGCCAAAATACGGCACAACTCGTAAAAATACTCAGCGATACTACACAACTAAACGTCTAATTAACAATTAGATTATGAGTTCGAGATTTCTATGAGGTGATAGTTGATGAGGCCGAAGGCCAAATCAACTATCGCCTCATAGAAATCGAGAGCGAATAATCTAATTGTTTTAGTAGAATTTCTAACTGAAATTAACAAAAATAACGGTTTCCAATGATTTTTCCATGCATTATTGAACTTTACCCTTAAACAAAGTTGCGCGTATCGAACTGTCCTTAGCAAATTTGTAGTTGTTTACGTAGTTGTATTTGTAGTTGTTTACGCGCTTTTTCAATAGTTTCAAGTTTTTAAAGTCAAGAAACCGTAAATGTGCTTCATTTAGTTTACTCAGGAATTTAATTACCCGTTTACATCTAAATTTCCTTCCAAAACCTCGGAAAAACTATGAAAACATCGCATTTCGAAGAGGACCGACAGCCAACTGCACTCTAATGGCTGATATTATACGAGTAGCTCAGCCAATCAGATTGCAGCATTTGCATTAGTATACTAGTAGAATTCTACTTATAAGATATATGTATTACATTACTAGCGCACGGTCTTAACTTACCCTGATGGCGACCTAGTGTCGAAAACGTTTGGCGTTTTTTCTACTTTTTAACATTTTTTAGCCTTGTAAATAGAAATTATTCTTGAAAAGCTTTTTGAAATTTGCGCGAAGCGTTCCGGTAAGAGCGATATATGTTTCTCGCCTACTGGCCGCGCGAAAATTACACCAATGGCAGAAAATCGACAGAAAGGGAGGTGCTGGGGCGAACGAGGGAACTGTCAAGTAAAACTGAATGAACACTGTTACCTGAGGACTCAAATGAGGCAGGCCGCTGGTTGTAGCTGATTCTCCATAAACTGTCTTTACACCCTGCTGTAGGTTACTCTCCCTAAAAAGCAAATATTCACAAAATTAAGCAAACTTGTTTCAAGGATAACATTGTTTTCCCTGCGCAATACAATATTGATAATTTCATCCCAAGCAATGAGGATGATCAACTTTTGATCTTTAAGACGTGCAAACCTCGGTTGATTTGGACTCTGTAGAATACTAATAATTTTGCCACAGTGAGGAGAGATTTGGAGTTCTTTTAAGGCGTGATGTCTTTGGAGACGACTACCTCGGTCCAATACTCTTCTTTTCAGCGCTTAAACTTGACCTTTAGCCCTCAATCATGCTTTCCTAAACCCACCACTGTTCCCATACCACATTTCTGCAAGACAGCAAAGATTCTAAAGGCCCGTTTACACAGGCGATTTTTGTCGCGGCAACTCAATGCAATTTTTGTCGCGCTAAAGTTGCAACTTCAAAATCGCACGTGTAAACCAGGTGCGATTTTCAGTGCGATTTGTCGCCGCGATATCGCAGAGGTTTCGAACATGTTTGAAATTTGTTGCAACTTCAGCGCGACAAAAATTGCATCGAGTTGCCAAGACAAAAATCGCAGGTGTAAACGGGCCTTGACGCAACAGTAAAAAACGTACAATTGCTTCCAGGCATCTTCCTGTCTGCTACCCGAGGAGGCCAAAGAAGTAGTGAATGATTCCAGTTGTCCTGCCAGCTTCTGGCTCCATTCTACAAGCTGACTGTACGCCAGAAAAATCTCCTTTGTCCTGTCCTCCTTCCCCTGGGGTGGACTTTCAAGTACACGGTACAACCCTTCCATAAAATGATCTCGACTATCGATAGTTCCGCGAGAGGCCTGGGGAGGGTGGAGAGCATGTTCGTTCATAACCGCCTGTGGCGAGAGTTAAGGAAGACAAACTGCAGTAATCACATCTGTTAGTGTCACCTGCTGACAGACACAGAGAAATCTTGTAAACGGCACGCAGGCAGGTGGTCAGTCAGTGAGTCAAGAGGAGAGCTTTTTGTCTGCCATAGAACTGTCAGCATGACTGCTGTTTATGGCTGCTGTTTATCAGCTGAAAATAAAATATGATCAGGACAAAATCGGAGCGGTTTTTCACACGCACGCATGCAATATGAAAATTTTGTGAGAGTTCCTTTTGCAATTGTGTCACTTTTTGCGTTCAGCAGGATCAAATTTTAAAATCCGTTTTGAGATTTTAAATATCTTGAGGATACAGATCGAGCTTCCATTCCCTTAACTGCATCACCAAGCGTGCTCTCCAAGGTGCTAAACAAGCGATGAGTATCACGATTTTTACGCCCTTCAACCTCAAGAGCCATGGAAAGAAACTCGTGCCGGGACCGCTGCAACACAAGTTGGGTGATCACCTAAAATAAAAGTAAAAAAGACAAATTATACTATTAATAAAAATTTAGAAAGCTGTCTTCTTATAGCCAAGGCATTACAAGTAATTATATCATTTAAAAGTTCTTTCCCATCATTTACAGTCAGAAATCCAGATTGTTTTCTACAAAAATATTACTTTCTAAAGTACACTGTATAGGACTACTGTAAATGAAAAGTACTGACCTGGTCTTGTTTGGATGTGAAGTAGTCTTGCCTTGCTATCTTTAGTTCATAGTCCCCTTTAAGGATACGTGTTGCTTGCAGCTCCCCCAGCTCCTGCACTAACCCAGGAAGGGCCTTCTCGGTGAGCTCTCCTATCTCCATCTTGACTTGGGAAAGTGCTTTTTGAGTTTCATGGAGTTTGGCACTGATTGAAACAAAATAAATGGTTACACTTCCTAGTTAGCAGATTGATAATTTGATTGTAATTGATTTGACTGTCTGTTTTGGACACTTGTAAGGCCACGTGTAAACGTGATTTCTTTGTATTTTAGATCGAACTGAGTTGTTAAAATAAATACGATTCTCCGGGGGGGGGGGGGGGGGGTACTTAACAAAGTTTAATACAGGGAGGCTCCGCCCCAAGGTCCAACCCCTTACCCTTTTATATACCATTTTGGCAGAAAAGGCACCCCTTTTATATACTTTTTTTATTGAAGAAAGGTACCCTTTTCACACACCTACTTTAGGAAGTCTTGTTCTCATAAACTGATACAGCCATAACGGGCGTCTATTCGAGATGTTACAATTAAAGGCCCTTTCAAATACCTAAATGACCGATTTCCCTACCCTTTTATATACCTCTACTTGTGAAATCCTTACCCTTTTATGTACCTGAAGCCTGAAAAAGGTACCCCTTTCGGGCGGAGCCTCCCCGTATAGGCCACTATAGGGAGTACACCCCAGGACGAGTCTCCCTTCATATTCGGGTTTTGTTCTTTTGTTAAACAGAACACGTTATGCTGATATAAACATGCTGCTGATCACGGCTACAAAAGTGAACAAAATATTATAATAAAGATGACATTTGCTGGACTTTATAATCATTGTCCTCTATTTTAAACTACATGTATGATGTCACTCGCCTCATGGTGTCAGTGCTCGGTGGGTTGGTCTCCCATGTCAACCTTTTCAGTCGCTCCTCAGCTGTTTTGAGTGCTGTAGTTACTCCTGTTGCCATAGCAATGCTATGAATTCTCTTACTTTCACTTGATGCAAAACTGAAGCATAAACCAAGTATGAGGCACAATGTTGATGATGGACACATGATGCAGCTGGCAGTTACATGTAATGTATCTAGTCGAGTTCTCGCCCTTTCTTTGTTACACTATGCTATGCTCATGTAGTGTTGTGTTGCAGAAAGAGAGCCAGAAACGGAGAAGCAGTTTTCTTGCAAAAGGAAAAAGTCGACAGAAAAATGGCGAGGACAGAAGTGGAGCGACTTTCTTGCCCCTTTTTCAATTTATCTTGTGGTACATGTACGTCTGATCACACTGGGCATTTTGCATCCCAGGTTGATGACGCTGGCAGGACATCATATTTCAGCATTTAACGCTAAGGAGGGGATATTACATGTAGATCTGACTTTACTTTTTGGCCCTATGGTGAGGATTTTGACCAAATGTTCCACATATATCTGAGGGTCCCCCCACCTATGGCTTAACATTGATACATAACTGTCAATCACTTACACAGATTGTAGTCTTGCTAGCTCTTGGCATTCATTTAAATTAACTTCATCATTCTCCCCTAATGTAAAGAACAAAATTGACGAAATGGGGATTGAACCGTAGAAGGATATTAATTTAATTTGTTCTTCAATACATTTGGTCAAGTTTAAAAAAAAATAGCTGCAATGAGTCAATTTGGTGGATCTGTCAGTCCTAAACCAGGGTTTTCATTAATGTTTTTAGCAGGAGGGTGTTATTGGAGGGTATCATAGGTGGGAAAACATTTGGAACTAAGCTTCTTGATAACAAAAGCTTTAACTCTACATGGTTAAACAAGGTGGACAAAATTATCCTTACAGCCAGTGAATCTGCCTGACAGCCAGTAATGAGATCCCTGCTTGAACTCAATTACAGACTGGTCTCAACAAAGGGCCATGCTTTCCCAGGGGTGTCATTTAGGGCTGTAACCCACAACACCTGCTGAGCATGTATGCTTGATGAGCCTTGATGTTATGGGTGAACTGCTGTTGATATACAACACATGTATGATTGTAATTAGACTGCTGGCAGTCTGTTTTTCTCTCGAAATTTCAGCAGGGATTATGAGGAGACACTATTTAGCCTAAAGGAGAATGGGACGAGACATGGGCGCAGCACGCACAAGAAGTCTCGCCTTCTTCCCTACTCGGCCATACTGCCATACCGCTCTTTTGCGTTCGCGATGACTAAACACTCGACTAAGTTCAGGCGTGTAAGTGACCCTTAGAGAAAAAACCGGCTGCAAGCAGACTAGATTGTAATTCACCTTCAAAGTACAAGGTTCATTATGAGACAGTGTGAAGATCAAGGTGTGACAGGTGAAGCACAACTTTATGACACCTTTTTTTACCTTTTCACAACCTAACAGGAACCGCTCAAGGTTGTGGTGGCAAGGACGAAAAGTTTAATCCTAATGAGGGTATGGACAGATAATGGCATTAGCCATTCTGTACACATTGTTTGTAAGTATGTACACTGAGTAAGTGACTACAACATACATGTAAGTGAGTATGACATTCAGGAGCTGCTAGTTGCAGCAAATGTTCCTAATTTAAGGACGTTCGCGCCCATTGCTACTGCGCATCTCTAGTGCGCACGCTATTCATTGGTCACGCACATGCCACGTCATTTTCAAGCGCGCGCACGGAGTCGAAAACTCAACAAAATATAGGACTGATGACCTTTGCGTTGACTTTGTGTGCGAATATTTTTGTTGGATGCTCGGTGACCCCCACTTTTTATTCGGCAGATCACTTCCTTTTCTGATTCTTTCCATTATACTAAAGAACAAAAAAAATCTGTACGTGGGAAGTTTTAATTACTTCTCATATACTATTCAAATAGGGTCGAATTGGTACGTGGAGACAGGTGCGCGTAGCTTAGAAGTTGTATTTTTTTAAGGCTAATTCTAGCTGATTTAATGACATATGTAGCAAAGATCTATCAAATAGGCCTATATATGCTGTTTTAAACACACATAACTTAGATATGATTCTTCAACTTAAATATATGTCGATAGTAATGAATCTGGCTAGAATTGCCTCGAATGACTGGAAATCCTAGAAATGCTATGGTCTGAGCTGCGCCTTATCTTCAAAACGAGTTCGGTGACCCCCGATTTTTGTTACGTTTTTGATCTAATCTTATCACTTTCTACCTGCAGTCAAAGTTTTAAAAAAATCTGTGCGTGGGAAGTTTTTGGGCGCGAACGTCCTTAAGCAATAGAGTGTCTGTGTTGAGATACTATCAGATGTCATGATACAATGTAGTTGCCCCGCTATAATTAATATTTTGATGTTAAACCAAATATACAGTGTACATGCCTATGTAGCAACTTTTTAAAGGCAAATACTGTATGCAAGAGAGGAGTACATGTACTATCTATCCGTGAATTTCCCTCAGATGGGCACTATGAGCAGATAGTATCTCTCCATCAATGCACACAACAGTATCTCTTCAGGTGATCAATAAACCAATAAGAATCTGTGAAAATTTAGTAGTGACTGTGAACTATTATTACAAAAGTTGAGAACACGCACTGATATTGTTAATGGTGTGTATTTTGTGGAAGTCATTATAACAGAAGGCAAGTTTAGGGAATACACTGTACAACGACTTAAACATGTACAGTGTGATATACTCATCATTTAACACACATGTACACTTTTGACAACTAGGGTACAATTAATAGATAAAATCCTTACCTCTAACCAGAAGGGTTGAAGGATCACTGATTTCAAGCAGCTCATATCTTGATTTCTCTTCTCTTCCAGCCATCTCTGCAATACCCTGAAATAATATTGTCATGTAACATTTCCGAAAATCATTGCCTAACTGTACATGTGTGTACATACATGTACAATCACCCAACGTTTATCTACAGCTCTAGAGTTGTTCAAAGATTTCTGAAGTTGACTGGACTGTTGCAATGCCTGAAGATTTAGTATTTATTTTGTTTAATAAACTTAAAATCGCTCAAAGCTGTACAAATGTGATTGATACTAGGCACTTCTGACATCTAAAAGGTCTCGTTTTTGAGTACTTTGAGTTCCAAAACATCAATTGCACTTGAGATTGTGCGGTTTCCTACACTAATACAAAGATATGAATTCCCTCAGTTTATGGGATGGCTTTTATTGTACCTCAAAGAACTGTTTCCGTGTGTATGCAGTTAGTTCGCCAGTAAACTTTTCCTCTGATGCGTAGTAACTGTCGTAGGGAAGCTGGGACAAAAATGATGTCGAAATGCCCGCTCCTGTAAAAGGTAAATGTAGGTAACCTAGTTCACATGCACATGTAAAATGTAAGGGATGGCATCCTGGATAAGGAAAACTGCTAATAATAGTACAGTGCCGCTCTAAAGTAAGTTACCACCCTCTCGCAAGATGAGAATCGCATCTCAAGTTTCGTTTCTCTTGAAGTGGCATATTGAAAGAGCCTGAACAACCAGATGCTCTTGAGGGGCAAACTTCACCACATCAGGAGAAATCGATTGTTTTCTTGCAAGCTAACTGCTTGTAATTTGTTCCAAAATATATGCTTCAATGGTTCTTGTGAGACGAGAGTCTTGTTTCTCAAGACAAGAGTCTCGTCTCTCGAGGCGAGAGTCTTGTCTCTCAAGACAAGAATCTCGTTTTGCGAGAAACAAGATGAGGGGTGGTAACCTACTTTTGAGCAGTACTGTACATATATGTACCAAGTTGTTTTCATCTATTAATCACAACAAATAGCTTTTTGTATTTTATTAATTTTTATTGATTTGAAGTTGCGTACAATTTTTTCATAAACAAAGTCACATAATTCACATAAACAGACAGACACAGTACATCATATATTTACATATGCACCACAGTTCCTCTTAACTCTCATCTGCTTCCAAATATAACACTGGTACAGCGCAGCAACAACACGAGATTCTATATCCATCTAACTGTTTTTGTACTTCAAGCCCCATTTCATATGATATTGTGATCTTTTAGTTTATTATTTGATTTTGCAATTATTGTCTCAAGTTGGTGAATCATTTTAATTTTGGAGTTAAATACTTTAATAATTGAGAGAAGAGATTTGTTCTGTCAACAAGGATATAAATACTGTTCAGCAATTACTATAATTAAAGTATGATTAATGAATAACTCTTCTTCACACCTAAGAATACCAAATATTATATCTTCATTAGAAAGGTGTTGTATCTTTACTCCTTGATTATTAAACCAGTTTGTAACCTCAGCCCAGAAATCCTTAGTATAACGACAACAAATAAAAAAATGCTCCAAGGATCCGTTCATTTCACCACAAAAGAAACACACCAGAGATGGAATAATACCAATTTTGTTCACAATAAATATGATAAAAATATATGTCTTAACTGACCATTCCTCCATTGAGGGTTTTCATGGCTAATGAAACCAAATGATGAAACAAATATAATGTAAATGAACAAACCATGGTTAAAAATCCCAACTGGCATGAGGCAGACCAGTTGGTTATTTACAAGCATAACCAAGGAGTTGAACAAGGGTCTACCAAGACACAACTCCAGTTAAGTGATCAGTGAGGGACTTGAATCCATGACCTCCGAATTTCAAGTCTGATGCCCTAACCACTCAACCATGCTGCCTCTGCAATGAGGCAAAGTACAACTCATTTTTAACCTGGAGCTAAAATAGGTAACTTCTGCATGAACTTAGCAGCTCACAATTGTCAATGTTTACATGCATGTTCATCAGGGTTATGTAGCATTTCATTTGTTTATATGAATCTACACTGTATGTACATGTAGTTACATTTACAGTAGATATGTACCTTCTCCACCAGCATATAACGCTATCATTTCAGAGACAGATTTCTCCAACTGCTCTAATGCAGAGTTCATCTGAAAATGAAAGACAACAAGAATAAATATTGGACCTTGTGTACAGTACTAAAGGCTTCCACAGTTGTGTCGATCGATACCCGGCACTTGATCAACATCCCAATCAACAGTCAGTCAACGTTCAATCAGCAGTCGGTTGATAGTCGGCCAAGTGTCAACCGACTCATGTGCATCAATCAAAAATTAATTGAAAGTTGACCAGCTGTCAACTGAGATGTCAATAGATGCTTATTGAGTATTGATTGAGTGTTGATTGAAAATAATGTTATCAATCAACACTCAACCAGGGATGCCTTTAGTACACATGATCCAAATTATTTATTAATAGCAAATTGTAGGCACGTAACGCATGCAAAAGATTCTGAAATTATAGCTGCAACATTCATAACATGCACCATGACTTTGAGATGGAGCTCTACACTGTGGTAAAGCAGCCTTAACAAACTCAGTATGTGTAAGCTCATGGCATGGGAGTAGTAGGACAGGTACCAGGTTTACCCTCTCCCATTATACTAAAAAAACGAAAAAAATCTGTATGTGGGAAGTTTCAATTATTTCTCATATACTATTCAAATAAGGTCGAATTGGTACCTGGATACAGGTGTGCATGACTTAGAAGTTGCATTCTTTAAGGCTAATTCTACCTGATTTAATGACATATGTAGCAAAGATCTATCAAATAGGCCTATATATGCGTTGTTAAACACACATAACTTAGATATGATTCTTCAACTTAAATATATGGCGATATTAATGAATCCGGCCAGAATCACCTCGAGTGACTGGAAATCCTAGAAATTCTATGATCTGTGATACGCTGTATCTTCAAAAAGAATTGGTAACCACCACTTTTTCCCGTTTTTAATCTAATTTTTTTTCCCGTTTTTAATCTAATTTTATCATTTTCTACCTGCAGTCAAAGTTTTAAAAAACTCTGTTCGTGAGAACTTTTGGGCACGAACGTCCTTAAGGAGGGACCTTGGGACCCCAAGGGGTGACCTTGACCTTGGGAGCCCACGGGGTTAGGCACTCACCTGGGTGACCTTGGCTGGAGCCGACCTGAGCGCGCACTGGGTCCAAAAAAAGGGGTGACCTGAGTGACCTTGGGCCTGAAGGTGTTTGGGGAGTAGGGAGGCTTGACAGTTGGCCTTAAGCTTCCTTGGCCTTAGCTTGGTCCCCTCTTGGCCTTAAGGAGGGGCCTTGAAGGTTCGCCGTGCCTCGACCTGGAGCCCTGAACCAAGGGGTGACCTTGACCTTGGGAAACCATGGGGTTAGGCACTAACTTAGGTGACCTTGGCTGGAGCCGACCTGAACGCACATGGGGTGCAAAAAAGACGGGTTTTTTAACCTTGCGGCCCGAAGGGGGTGGCCTTGACCTTGGGATCTTGGGACTGTAAGGTGGTGACCGGGGAGTCTGGACCCGAGCCGTGTGCCACCTCCCCCCCCCCCCCCCAACCTGCTCATCTACAAAACGGACACGTGTTGGTTTTTGCTGTTTGTTTGTTTTTGTTTTGGTAGGAGTCGTGGGGTCATGGCTTTGTGTGATCTGTGTCAGAAGGGTCTGCGGGAAACAGTTTCGTGGCCAAGAACAATGATGGAGGGTACGTCTGCTGTTCCAACCGCACTTGCGGTTACTTTTGTTCGCTTGACAAGTTACTGTCTTATGAGAGGATGGTGCAGTTGGATGTGGCCCACGCATTTAGCAGAGGCGATGTGTCACTCTGCCAATATCAGAAACCTTGCGCCTTGAGGGTGTCCCGTTCGCCCAAGAACGGCGGTTGGTCTTACTTCACCTGCTGAGAGCGGTGGCCCTGTACGTTTTTCTGCTGGGCCGATCTGGAAGTGACCCTGCACCTGTTCTCCAGTCACAAGACACTTTGAAACTCGATCAGGCAGAGAGAGACAGACAGCGGTATTGGTTTTTGTATTGGAACTTGTGAAAAATAAGCCAATGGTGAACTGTGTAAAATAAAATTCCTTTTTTATAATTCTTCATAATAAAGGAAAAAAAAAGGAAAGTTTTTCTGAACTTAACTATTTTTATGCAAAATTCCTCTTTGGAATACTGGGGTGTTCAAAGGTCGTCTATACTTTACAAGTTCAGACAAAGTATTATTCAAAAAAGAACATGTCTATTTTAAGTATTTTGTTGGGATATCAGCAAAAGAGGAGAAAAGAAGGAAAAGAGTTGCTCTGAAGAATCGTTGTGAATTATTTAGCGACAACAATTATCAAAGTTTGCACAAGAATATACAACTCTATAATGACATTGACTGGAATCCGTGACCAGTATACGTGAATGAGTCGACCGAGTACTGCTACCTCCAGTGGCTATTAAGTCACGAAAAAAATAACTCTTGCACTCCTTGTGTGCCTATTGTAAAAATTAGCCTTTATGCTTAAACATCCCAGTGAAAGTGAAACTGAGATGTTTGGCATGAAGTTCCGTTAAACTTGCGAGTTTAACGAAACTAGAGCCGTCACGCAATATGGCATCAAAGGTCATCAAATCGTAGTTCAGTAGATGGGACCTCAACATGTTAACAATAAAGCAAGGAAAGTGCTTTCAGCGATATTTAATTTAAGCGTACGCCAATCTTTGGCGGAATAAAACTATTCCTCCATTCCTCAAACTCGTCGCAACGTATAAAAATTGTCCTAAAACTACTCCAATCTTAAAGCGAGCTTCGGGGAAGGTCACGGAAGCAGAAATTATAACATTTTAAGGGACATTTCGCGACTCTTACATGAAGGAATGCCTGTTAATACGGAAAGGTCAGCGGTATGACCTTCGGACGCCATATTGCTTAGTGTTTCCTTCCTTTTTCTTAATTTTGTGCATAGTGATTGTGTATATCGGCATACCTATGAAGTGTTAGTGCTAGAAACCATCAGATTGCTTGTAAGTAATCGCTTTGTCAATTTATTTCCACTTCGTTGCCTTTAGTTTCAATTTCAATTCCTTCGTGTTTACACCCTCCATATTTGTAGTTGCAGAAACATCATCACACCTACATGTATCTGTATGCTGCATTCTTTATTGGCAACCTTCATTAAAGGCTATGGAAACTTCACTTCAAAGAAGTCTGTATTAAGTGGCTACCCTGTTTTGCGTGAACCTGTGAGTTTAATTAATAGTAAATACTAAAGTTCGTGTTGGGAATACTTTGCAAATTTGAAGAAAGCTTCCGTGGAATAACCTTTTTTGCACGTTGTAACCCATGAGAACTGAAAAACGCAACTTATTTCCACATACAAAAGAGTTCTCCGAACGTCTGTGCCCCTATTAAAGGACATTCCACTGTTGCAAACAGTCAATAATCATGAAATGTTCATATAATTTGAATGGAATTCTAGTTTGATGTGGGGTGAGGGTGAAATGTACTTCAATTTAATGTTTTGGTTCATTTTGGTTACTACTTAGGCCTATCAAAAGATACATTAGCTATACAGCATGCTTTTGCAAATTGACCTACATGTAAATATCACAGTTTGGGTTTTTAAAATTAAAGGACTTTCATCTAGATCTGACCCTTTGAATAATTTCCTTCGATTTCATTGATGGGTTAGCGAATTCTCATAAATATAACAGTTTCGCTAAATTTCATTGATTTTGTCTATGGTCTTGCGCATTTCAGCAAATTTTGCACTTTTCATAAATTTCGCAGATTTTGTCACTTTCGATGGGCCTTCCCCTGAACTCCTGGAATAAATTTCGTTGATTTTCTACGTGGTATGGGAAATTGTCGTAAATTTCGTAATTTTTGTGACTTTCGATGGGCCTTCCCTGGAAGCCTTTGAATAATAATAATAATAAATAGATTTATATAGCGCCATATCCTAACTGCTCTATGGCGCTTTACAATACTGTACAATATTTCGTTAATTTTTTTAAGTGGTATGGTGAATTATCGCAAATTTCGCAGTTTTCTTAAATTTCATAATTTTCATGACTTTCAATGGGCCTTCCCTGCAACCATTTGAATATATTTCGTTGATTTTGTAACTGGTACTGCGAATTATCGTAAATTTCGCAGTTTTCGTAAAATTCGCAATTATCGTAACTTTCAATGGTCCTTTCCTGTAACCCTTTGATTAGGTTTTGTAGATTTTGTAAGTGGTATGGTGAATTATTGTAAATTTCGCAGTTTTTGTAAATTTCATAATTTTCGCTTTTTCGTAACTTTCGATGGGCTCCCAGCAACCCTTTGAATATATTTCGTTGATTTTGTAAGTGGTACTGCAATTTATCGTAAATTTCGCAGTTTTCATAATTTTCACAATTTTTGTAGCTTTTGAAGGGCCTTCCCTGCAACCCTTTGAATAATTTTCGTTGATTTTGTAAGTGGTATGTGAATTATCCTAAATTTCGCAGTTTTTGTAAATTTTGTAATTTTTGTGACTTTTGATGGGCCTCCCCTGCAAACCCTTTGAATAAATTTTGTTGATTTTGTCAATGGTTCTGCGAATTATCGTAAATTTCACAGTCTTTGTGGCTGCGTTCAATCCTGGACATTACTCACAGTTCCCGCTTAAAAACTGTCACGACTTGTCAACATTCTCACTTGTAGTAATTCATTTCCCATATACTGACATTTGAAAAAAACATTCCAACCGAAAGGAAAAAAACTTAGCAGAAGACCCCATGTACACATTGTGGACCTACTTTTTTTTCCTTCCCCAAGAAGATCATCTACTATTTTCATTCTCAGGAAAACACAACAATTCAGTTCTTTTATTTGAACGCTTTATTTTGTACAGTAAAAATTAATACTCTAGTAGCTTTCTTATGTAAGCACCTCTCACCTCGTCAGTAATGTATCGGGTGATAAACATACTAGCTAGTTTTAATGTTTGGATAACACTGTATGAGTTACTGGATTTTTTTGTTGTTTTAATTTACTGCTAAAAAAGCAGATGTTTATGACTGAAACAAAATAATTTAAAATAATAATATTGAGTATGCTTGAACATTACTACTTCATACATTACACTTCAAAAGTTCAAAACTCATAGAAATTGAGTTTCTTCCAATTTGATGAGGGCTTCTATCCAATTGAACAATTCAAAAAGATTTAACTTGGAAATGCACATCTACATTAGACAATTCTAAACATCTTATCCTAGATTCCCTGGCTCACCTTTATCTTATCTAAAACTCTAGGAACTACTTTGCACTATGACAATACAAGTAAGACATTTCAGGGCAGTGGCTTGATTAGCATATTATGTACTGTTGAACTAAGCTTTGAACAGCACCAATTCAATTTACATAATTGCATGAGCATATAACAGATTTTGAAGAATACTTTTCCAAACACTCTAAGGTTTTTTAGAAACCAAAAAGTAAGAGAATATCAAGACATCATTGGCCTTTTAGCTCATCATGTATTGTTGAAAACTTTGCCATAAGTCTCGAGTACACCCCTTAACCTATGGCTTCAGACGTTGTTTGGGTTTTCAATCCCATTAAGGTCAAAGAATTTATCCTTGGCTCGTGCAGTGCCCATTTCCTGTTTAGCCATAACACTTAGCCTATGTGTGACCATACGCACCCTCTAAGGAAAAACAGGAGGAAGGGAATGTTCCCTCCATCCCATTTTTCCTTGGGGGTGGATACGGTACATGTTGGCTAGCTAACACACGGAAAGGAATACTTGGGTTTAACATCCCACTCTCCAAATTACTTAAAAGCTCTCTACTTTCAGCTTCTAGTATCAGTGCTGCGTGGTGCAGCATTGCAGACCTAAAGCTAGAAAATAACATAATGTGTTTTATAGCAATATTACAGCCTAAAATCTCATGCAGTTTTCACCTTTGAAGTGTCTTTGTGTCGTATGTGACACTTACCCACTTTTTGTGTTAATTGCAATACAAAGAGAAGAGTTGGTCAATAAATTGTCTTTATGTGAAATATCCTTTTTTCTAGAATATGTTCCAGAAAATAGGCACATTCCTCCCATGGCAGGGTTTTTTGGTTTGACCCTCCACCCCAACCCATCTTTGTAGAAATTCCAGTAAGTGTGTTGTCTTGTGTTTTTTTTTTTTTGCTCATATCATCCTATAAAATTTTGGCTTTCAAGACCTCTCTCCCCCTTGGATTTTTCAATAGCAGTAGTAACAATTTTCTTTAATTAAAGAGGGTGGCACATAACAGTCAAGGGTTCAGAAAATTTTGAATTCTAGCTTGCTCTTCGGAAAAGCAACTCTCAAATTTCGCCTTAGCCACCACGTGGCAAGTTTTAGACAACTTTTCCTTTTATTTAGGTGGACAAAAAAACTTGTTTTGGGCCCTCTTGGCGCCATTTCGTCAAGTGACAATTTTGGAAAAACAAAAAAGGGTTTTTTGTAAACTTTTCTTTTTTTTGGCCCCCCCAGGAGGAAAATCCTAGGCTCCTCCCTTACGAAAGGATAGACACCTTTTTTTTTGAGACCCGGAAACAGTGGACGTTGATGGCCCTCTATCCTTAATATTTCAAGAGAGAAATGAGAACAGCTCTGCTGTTTTTCAAAAACGGTTTGAGTAAGTTGTTGATGGTATGTGAAACATGGTCCTTTGCGGTGTTGCTTTACAATTTCTAGAGATCAGCTAGACTGCCTTTGACATTTCATCTTTTTACTAACGGGAAGATTTTGAGTGGGGACTTGTGCTTTTAAACTGTCCGCTTTTAATCGAAGATTTAGCATGCGGTGGAGTTAGATTCATTCAGGATAAATTTGCTTTCACGGGCAACCTCGTCAATCAAAACCGGTCATACGCGCGCGAGGGCATATGGTCCAGTACAAATGCAGACTGCAGACCGAGTAACCAAATGCAGAACTGCCAGACCGAGTACAAAATGCAGACTAGTACCCAAAATGCAGACCGAGTACAAAAATGCAGACCTGCAGACCGAGTACCAATGCAGACGGCAGTTACAGTAAATGCAGAACCAAGTACAAAATTGCAGACCTGGCAGACCGAGTACACAATTCAGACTTAAGTGTACAAACTAGAGACCTGCAGAACTGAGTAGCAAAAATGCAGACTAGGTTCAAAATGCCGACTGACGAGGAAAATACTGACTTTTTTTTTTTCTGTTAGAAAAACGTGTGTAACATTTGATGTAACATAAGCATACCTATTGTCATGCCTTATTGTCACCTTGCAGTGCCGTATCTTCCAATGGTTGTGTACGTAGCTCAAAATTGCAATACTACTGCGTTTCCAATTGTATATAATACAGAGATTCTTGCGCTCAAGTCCCGAAAAACCGCCTTGAAAGCTTAAAACGGGGTAAGAATGAATTGTATGAATTCTTTTTCATAAGTCGTTTAAAGTGACTACATTTCAAGATATAAAAGAAGCTGAGTACATTCCCCAAGAAATGCGTAAGATTAATGAGGTGATTGCGTGACAATGGGGACCACAATAGGTACAAGTTATTAAAAGCGAATGCCGACACGTTTCGGCTGTAAAAAAAACAGGTTTTCTTTGTCAGTCTCCATTTTTTGTACTCAGTCTGCAGTCTGCATTTGTATACTCCAAGCCTTATTTATTAGTGCGGTAACAAAGTATGACAACTAGGCTAACAAACACTTTACGTAAAGTGGTTTTCTCATAAACGAACAACAGTCAAGAAACCCACGAAGGCCCGGCGTTCTTTCTCTTACAGCCAGCTATCGTTTGATTGCAACCACTTAGGTCAACCCTTAATGCCTCTGAAGTAGCTACCTTTGTTCTTAACCTGAACGATTTCCTGTAACGGACTTAACAACCGTTCATAGCATCAATAGACTGTTTGGCCCAGCGAGTAAACACAAACTTTTGAACTGCCCCTCACTGTTCTCATAAGATTCACTAATTCGGCCTGAATGAGTTGGGCTCATAAGACGCACTTGTGATTTGGGACCGTGGCACAGGTTTTTCGTCCATTACATTTCCTTCTAGCCACAAGCAATGTTTCCCCCTGGACGATCCCAGAGTTCGTGTTGCGGCATAGCATTGTATCGCGATTTACTGGTCAAATCATTCATTATGAATTTGATTATTCACAACAATTGAACTGCCACTCGCTTGATCCAAGCAATACGGCTAACGGGTTCGCCGTTTTTGAAAATCAATTGCAATGTGTCGGGACTAGTAGGTTTCAAACCTACTAGTCTTTTCTAGAATGCAGTAGTATGACAGGATTTTTCGAAAACAGGAACCCCGTTCGCCGTATTATATGGATCGAACGAGTGAGTTCAAATAATTTGAATAATCAATGCATCCGTGCAGTTTGAAACGACCTAGCGGGTACAAGTTTCAAAATAATCAGTCTCATTATGCAATCTTACGGGGTACGCTGCACTTGGTTTGACTGAAAAATTGTTGGTGTTATCATCGAACATGGTCGGGTCTTCCACCAAAGTCTTCGGCTAATCTGTATCGCGACACCTTCTGTAAATTTTCAGGAAATTCTTGCAGAATGAGCTGTTCGGAACGTTTCGTCTAGGCTTTCAGAACAATTTGTGGAAAGATTTTTGGAAATCTACCCCCCCCCCTGTGAAAAAAATTATCAAAAATGCCATCATCAGTACGTTTATATATATAAAAAGACACATTACATGTTATGAACTTACACGTTAGCTCAAAGATATGATTTATGTTCTCGTGGCAAGAACAATATCTCACTTGTGAGATACTGTTTCTGCCACTCGAACATAAATTCATATCTTCTCGTCACCATGTAATATCCTCTATGTTTAAGTAAAAAGATAAAATACCGGTAGCTACTAACTATACTAAAGTTATAATTTAAAAAGGTAAAATTAGGGTTGCTTCATTATGACAGTAAAGTTTTGACTGCTGTTTTATACTACAGGCACAACTGCCGAAGGCAAGAACAAAGAAAAAATTAAAACTTGATCATAGATTTACCCAGTGAATAACCCTTAGTTAAACAGAGTGAGAAATTTTCTATTTAAAAATTACAAGACCTACAAAAATTACAAGAGCTATGCACAAAAAAGAAAAGAAAACCAAACCCCAAAATGCATTTTTCAGCATAATAAAATTTATATTTATAACTAATATAGTTAATATAGTTTTTAAAACTTCAAAACTTTACTGTTCTAGTTTTAGGCCTTCACACATAAACTACAAATGAGAGAGATACTGTAGTAACATGCTAGAACAACTCATACCACGTACAACTCATAGTCCTCTCCTCTTAGCCACCTGCTAGCAAAATGAACTTTTTGTTCAAAAAATCTAATCACACTTCTATTCTTGACAACCACTCCACCTGCCTGTCACAGTTTTTTAGAGGCAAATTTGAACTGCTTAAAATAATTTTGACGCATATTTGCTTTGGGTCTTGATAGTAGCAAACAAGTGAATAATTTCAAGACAATGGCAAAACATTTAATAAGTTTACAAGATGTGTCAACAGAAACTTCTGTCATCCTTAGTTAATGCCAGTACAAAGTGATGGAAGCTGAATTTATAATAAGTAGAAAATGCTAATTATGATAAATAGTAACAACAGAATGATGCAAAGCGTGAAAGTGTGAGAATTAAAGAGACAATTTCCTTTGGTAAAGCAGGGCTCGTAAAAAGCACTGTCTGGTTGACCAAGGCAAGTAGATTTTTCTGCTGGGCAAGTAACTTTTTAATCTCTTTTGCCCCATAGGCCAGGGCACAGGTACATCAATTGTCAACGAAGTAAAAAAAGTAAAGATAGCAAAATTTGAGAGCTGTTTGTCTGAAGGGCAAGCTGAAAATCAAGTTTTGTTTAGCCCTGTAAAGAACCTGCTTTGACCAAGGGACCATGATATACTACTGATGGCTAGCATCACAGCACAAGATGGTCTTTCACAACATTCAAATTATTATTGACACCTCTTGACATCAGGCTTAAAGCACCATGCGAACTAGATGTTGGCAAACAACTAGCTGATTGTCGACTAACAATTACCACACATTTTCATTGAACTGACTGTATTACTCATTGGTTAATCTAGATTCTTTACCAAAGTTGAGCCCTGGAGAAGGTTGACTCCCATATAAAAAGGACAATGGTGCTTGCAGTACCTTATAGGCGTTAAAAATGTGGCCCTGGTACCTCTTAGGGTATTCAGCCTGCAAAAAGTCCGCAGCAGGAACTTGTTGCGAAATACACGTTAAATAGTATTGAGCCTGCAAAGATGGACGGGAGACATCTGACAATCAACTGATTTATTGCGATATGTAAACATAATGAAGTGGCCAACAAGAAGAGAAGCCATGCCTGTGAAAACAGGATCGTTGATACGCCTCTTTAGAGGGATCGGAGTCCAAAATTCTGGAACAAGGACCCATGTCACTTTTTTCAACAGGAGATCCATCCCCACCCCCCCCCCCCCCCCCCCAGGGGAGTCAAAGCTACCATTCTCTCAGTTCTCCTTAAACAGTACATCCTGTAATCTTGAAACAGTAATCCGTTTATTAAATCACTTGATTTCACCATTCATAAGAAGCACCCGTTTGTGCAATGCGGGTTAAAAGAGTCAGCAAAACTGAATCCATGTCATCCCTGTAACCAAAACTTTCCTCGTAAAAGGTATTCCATCAACAGCTGCTTCGGCCTTCCTGCCGGAGACAGAGATTGACTTGGGCTCTTCTGGTAAATGCACCCATGTACAGAAGTAATATGGCTACGCGCTTGAAATCTGTGCCTCCGGATTGGTCCCACAGTGGGAGTTGAAAACGATTGGGGTGATGGAGGTGGCAGGAGGCTCCAGGACGATGAATGACTGCCACTGTCTGTAGCTCATCGTTAAACTTTATCCTTTAAATAGTCGTATCATTCCTCTCTCGACCTGGTCTGCTGGATACCCATTTTTTCTT
>JAHPZR010029999.1:10000-20000 GCA_019787425.1 Platygyra sinensis | reverse complement strand
AATAAATTCAACTCCTTATAATATAAGGATCAAAATTACTGAATTGTGATTGGTCAAGACAGAGGGCATTTTCTTTTCATTTCTGTAATTGCCCCGGGCAAAAACTACTTGAAAATGATTGGCTGAAAATCGCTTAGCAACGGCTGCCAAAGTAAAGAAATTTCTGTTTGTTTTGTAACAATGGCGTCCCGTTTTGGGATAGTTGACGAGGAGGTTATAGACGAACTAAAAGAACTAAGCGAAAACGAAAACACGAAAAAGAGCACAGAACAATGGAAAAACGTTTTCGTGAAGTCGGCGATTGAAAGAGGAAAGGAGAAAAATTTAGAAGCATACGAATGTGTAGACCTTGATAAGACATTGTTGCAGTTTTATGCAGAGGTTCGCAAAGAAAGCGGCAAAGACTCCGAGCCCGATTCACTCACTGTCAGAGTCATGCAAGCAGCCTTGGAGCGACACTTAAAGTCAAAATTGTACCCGAAATCTATTACCAAAGATAGAGAGTTCCTCAGTTCAAGAAAAAAAAACCCGGGAGGGGAAAACGCGAAAACTAAGAGAAGAAGGGAGAGGAAAACGTCTGAACCGATCCAAAAGCTTAACAAACGAAGAAGAAGAAACCCTTTGGAAAAGTGGTCAGCTTGGCAGTGGGAATCCCCGAGCACTTATCAACACGATGTGGTGGTTGCTGACACAACACTTTGGCTTGAAGGAGCGACAAGAGCATCACAACATGAAAGTTGAAGATTTTTGCCTGCAGCGGGACGACGATGGAATACCTTACTTTCGCCGAAGGTCCCACAAAAACGAGGCAAGGAGGGCTACTGGTTACACCGAAGAAGTTTGGCAATGATCAATGAGGACAGGTGCCCTGTAATGTTGTTCAAGGTCTACCTGGAGAAACGTCCCGAGGAAATGAAAACCACAGGCCCGTTTTACCTCTCTGTGATCGATAAACCGGTTTCAAACGTATGGTTCAAGAAAACGCCAATGGGAAACCGGGAAAAAGCACAATCGACAGCATGATGAAGAAAATGAAGCTAAACTCACCTCTGATTGATTTATGCCCAGAGAAGAGAATTACCAACTATAGTGCCCGAAAGACTGTCGTAAAGAAGTTGAAAAGTTCCGGAATACCAAAATGCGAGAACAAGAATATCACGGGACACACTTCTGGGCAGGGTCTCGATGATTACGATTCTGGTGAGGAGCGAGAGCAGCAAATGATTCCAAATATCATCGACAACAGCGGTCCTGCTACGTCAAGAGGAGTATCGAGTCAACTTTATCCTGCAAGATCCTCTGCATTCCCATCCTCAGCTCCTGGCCATGTGTAAGCTTATAACTTCAACAATTGCAGCGTCACGTTGAACATTGCCGTTGATATTTCAGCCCAGAAAAGCTCAAGCATTAGCGAGGTAAACTCCCGAGAAAATCATCATCCAGGATTCTGAGTCCAAGTAACTTTGAAACATTTTGCCCATTAAAAATTGTCAAAGGGCTGAACTTTCTGTCACTTCGATCATAAAGAATATTTGTCGGAGTCTTCCCATAGTCGAGCAAATACGCTAACCACATTCAGCTCCCGTTCAGCTGGTTTGTGTGTGTTAAGGCGACAATTGACCTCCTTTTAGTCCATTTTAGCGGAGACAAATAATATTCATCCAGTGTTTTGGATCTCGAGAAACATTTCAGCACTTTAAGCATTTTTGCTTTAAGGATTTGGTCCCAAATCTTGTCAGCGTATTTTTTCAGAGTTTTGCGGCTCTTGCCGTAGTTGTACCAAAATAAAGCTTCATTCAGCTCATTTGTGCGTTTTCATGATTGATTGAAGTTTACCGGGAACATTTTGATGGCTTCCTCAGAAATTACGCAAGAGCGCAGGCGGTGTAGGACACGGTTCACGTGACATTACTCGACCAATCATATGTCGTCTCAGTCGGAGCAATGGCGGACACATTTTCGTTGCGAATGGAGAGTAGGCTGTCGTTTCTCGACCGATTTCTGCACTTATCATGGGAATCAAACCAAAATTTTCTAGGAGCTGCTAGGATAATATCTAGAGCAGCTATTGATCCAGTCTCAAGTGCAGGTAAGCAATTTTTGCATCAGAACTAGCCAATGGAGATCATGCTATGTCGAAAGTGTTTGTTTACCTCACGCGCTTGACATGGATGTTCTTTTGGTCGTTTGCGTAGTAACAGGGATCAGTATTCCAAATTATTTTTACGTGAAACTTTAGTTCGAGAGTTGAACTTTGTGAAAAGTCTGGAGGGCCCAAGGGGCCCCGCCGTTTTAACGGTCAAAATCGGACTTGAAGTTGGGGCATTTTCCCTGATTTGTCAGATGTTCGCGGTATTCCGCGGGAGTGATTGCGTGATTTCTACCTTGTTTTAGGAGTACAATTTTGTGGTTCGGCTTGTTCCCTTTATATCTGAATGTTTTCTTGCAATTTTTTTTTGTAGTGCGTATGTCCACCATTTGTTTGGCCGATGTTCAAGATTTTTGGATCCTGCTTTGGATACCAGTCCATTAGAGATATCATCTCATTTGTAGTAAATTAATTTTCACTATCATGATCACTGCCTGACTCTCTAACAGAAATGTACTACTCTTGGATGTTATTGTTCAGTAATCTATGGCTGATTAGTTTTTTGATCTCCCACTTCTCTATGCTTGTTTTCCTTTGAATGTTGGTAGTAGTGGGAGACTATACATAAGGTTAAATCAGTAAATAAATTTTTAGTGTTTCATGTGTATATTTGCACATAACTCAGCTATATTTCCCAAGAACTACATTTATCCACTTACACTGTTGTGATCAAACAAGGAAAGCTACAGCATGCTGCTGTTAAGGATATCAAATATAGAATAGAATAAACCAAAACAGAATACATAATAACATCATGCAAGTGGCTACTTACAAAGCTGCATGGTAATCCCAAGTTACTGCATGTGTTTAAATATAATGCATCTGCTTTATTTTAAAATGTTGTTGCAATTTAGTTATCTCAGTCTAAACATCTCAGAATAGATGATCTAAGATACAGCTACAAAATTATTTACTAAATTATTCTGAATTCAGTTGGTCACAGTCATTACGAGTAGACACAAGGAAGTACTGTGGAGATTCCCTGCTCCCAGAAGTTTTCCTTGGTTCTTCTCTGCTTGAGATGAGAGAGCGGAGAAAAATCTCTGGGACCAGGGTACTGTGGAGACTGTTTTGGGCAAAATATTTAACAGCCAATGTAGGAAATGTTAATATCGGTACATGATCACTGTGTTGTTGACCAAAGGACGCAGTAAATAATAAATTTCAAACTGACATATTTCAAATGACCTGCACAGCACTGCTCTGGGCAAAGAGCTCCCTTAATTTACACAAGTTACATTGAATCTTGAACTTCAGCAGAGGTGTGATATGAGGACATACAATGAGGGCATGCTAGGACCATGAGCTATTCATTCATGGCTAATTGACCATGCTAGCATTCACAATCTTCCAGTTTACCAATATGGTTTTTGTGCTATTTTACTGCTGTGTTGTTGTTGTTGTTGTTGTTGTTGTTGTGCTTGTCAGTACTTTGCAAATATTTTGTAAAAAAAGCATACTTTGGAATTGAAATATTATTTGCAAGTAAATGTAAGTCAGTTTTTCACATCTCCCATGTGCAAATTTAGTTGCAACTACTATGTAAGGCATGAGGTATATAAACTATTTGTCCAAAACATTTATTTCTTGTAACTCAACCAGGCCCTCTTTCCATTGAGCCCATTTTCCCTTTCACATAGCCTCGCATGTACTGAGAACCCAGGAAGTGACACTTGGAACAAATACAAGTTACGTCCAACATCAAAGCACTAGGTGAAGAGAAATCTCAAATGCTCATCAGTTTGAATATTGATATTGCCAGTGGCAATGTCTGAGGCAAGGTGAGCTGTAGACCTTTTACTTAAAACAGCATTCAAGAAAGTTGAGTAAGAGCAAAATCGTGTTTATCAGATTGACTACAAAACAGATCTACACGGTATATATTTAATCTTGGATTTGTTTGTTGAACAAGAATTTGTTAGAAGTGTGAACTGGTACAGGGGAACAATACAATTATTTATTTCCTTCATTTGCAAATTTTAAATTTTGTTGTTTTGAGAGCCACAGCTCCTTAGAAAACTACTTATGATTCCTTTTGATAAAGAAGGGAATACAGCGGGTGAAAGGCGATTAATCAAGCTTAACTGAATTTATCTAAGATTTCACGGACAAAACATTGCTTTGATTTCGAAATATTCAACCCCTTTCTTCACCTTCGTGGGTTTTGCTTCTCCGCTCTCTTATCGTCGAAAGAAAAGATAATGTGTCATCAACCACGGTGTCAGCCAGCGATACACTGATACACTTTATACACAAGTCGAGATATCTAAGAAGAGTGCCGACGATAGGTTCAATTCCGGCAAGTTGAGATCGAATACTAGATTCGACGAGCCGCGAAGCTTCGATTCCTAAAATTATCTGTTCAGCATTAAAAATGGTGGCTTTGTAAATCGAGTAGAAGTCATGCACAGCTATTATTTGGCTGCGAAACATTTCATATGGATGTCATTCCAGATTTCTTTTAGCATCGGAAGCAAGCGAATCTCCTGTAAGTCATATTTCCACATCACCATAAGCGCGTGGAGATATTTGCCGTTCAGCGATCAGATGAAAATGAGCTCCAGGGGAAATTTTACCCGGCATGCTTTGCGAGTGGTGTCCAACACCGCCTGGCAAGAGCGCGAGATCAGCAGTAAGAAAACATTTTGCCCCTTGTATTATAAACAAGTAATCTCATGGTTCCTCGTAAAATTAAGGATTAATATCACTTGTGTTTTCGGAACTTCCGAAAACACGCGTGATATTAATCCTAAATTTTACTCGGCCCCATGCGATTACCTATACAAATTTGGAAAAAAAAAGGTTATTGGTGTAGCAATTTTCGAATTAGTGATACACTTTATATTTAATGTGCCTTTTGAGCTACATTTTGGATAAATAAGAATAACTAAATTAATTAATTAATTAATTATTACAGTCAAAACGCCTGGAGCGTTCCGCCTAAACAATGATTAATGCGTTCATTAATCCAAAACTGTTTCGATTCTTGGCTTCAAATTTCGAAAACTCAACTGAATATTGTAATCATCCAACCGTAGCGCCCATTCGAATATCGAATGTTGATTGAACCAATAACAAAGTGTTCCAAATACGGAAAATGCTTTCAGGGTAGCCATCGGAATGATTTTCCGCTACTAGCACACTGACTTGCCACAGCACATTTTCCCAGGACATTGATGGACTCTTGTAAAAGTGCCAAAGGACTTGCCAGACTAGGAAACGGAATGTTGCCGGCAGCAGTTCCCCAATCTCTGCCTAAATTTCTTTCTTGACATCTGAAACACGTCCTTTCCAAGAACGCTTCTAGTTTTTCTACCAGAGCCAACTTAGTTTTCTGCCATCCGTGAACTCAACGAACACCATGCTGGACGAAAGAGCTCAAAATGGCGCCTTCGTTCCAGGACTCCTCCACCGCGTGACGAACTGTCGTTTGATGTATTGTTCATTAGTCCAATCAACATTCATATTCGAATGAACGCTACGGTTGGATGATTACAATATTTAGTTGAGTTTTCGAAATTTGAAGCCAAGAATCGAAACAGTGTTGGATTAATTAATGAACGAATTAATCATTTTTAGGCGGAACGCTTCAGGCGTTTTGACTGTAACAGCCAATAGCCCTTTTCACGGTTGATTTTTCTCATTTACATTACAATGTAATCGAGCGTGGGTGCGAGGCAATTTCGGGCTAAAACTACAAAATAGCCCGAAATTGCCTCGCATACATTCTAGATTTTGTGGTATTGCAAATGAGTAAAGTTAACTGTGAAAAGGGCTATTAACTGACAACTGACAAATGGCCTTAATTTAACTGACAACTAACAAATCGCGAAAATTGAAACTGACAACTGACATTTGTACCCCCCCCCCCCCACCCATCCAGGCCCTCTCAAAAGGTATGTTGCTCGTCGATTAATGCGCTGTCCATAATGAACGTTTTCAGCGTAATTCCTCTTAACTATTCACGATTCAACTCAACTCAATCGAAAAACAATCATAACAACTAAGGCTTTCTCTTTCCTTTAGAAAAAACCTTCACCATTTCCTTTTCCAATTCTGAAATATTTACCATCATAAATGCAACCCGGTTTGCGCTTCCTAAAGCGTCTTGTTTTAACTTAAATCGATTAGTGTTCCATGTACATAGCATTACACTCGCCGGTACCCATTTATACACTTGGGTGGAGAGAGGCACTGTGAGAGTAAAGTGTCTTGCCCAAGAACACAACACAATGTCCCCGGCCAGGACTAAGTATTTCTATTCCCCCCTGCATGGGATGCTAGTCCATCGCAGGGTTACCCCATAGCATTACGTTCGCCGGTACCCATTTATACACCTGGGTGGAGAGAGGCACTGTGAGAGTAAAGTGTCTTGCCCAAGACACAACACAATGTCCCCCTCCAGGGCTATGAGGCCACCACGCCGTTCATTGTTTAAAGCTCACCATTTTATCGCGTTAATAAAAGTGTGAACGACGTTGTAAGAAGAGAATTTTGTCTTCTTTTGCTCAAATTCACTCAATTATTAAGATAATGTTACAAAAATAATTAACACTACTTGTAACCACGCCAAGGGTGATGATCATGCCACCGTTAATTTTAATGTATTGTTCCTGGGACTCTTAAGGGATGACACTTTCAAAACGAGTCTAAGTGTGAAACCTTTCTTATGAAAACGACTTTGATTTGCATGAAAATGAACCGTTAGTTGGAACTTATTTTCATATGAATGGCACAAAGAGAACTCGGAAATGGCCTACTAAAATACCCTATAAACGCTTCGTTCCGGAAAAGAGACTGGTGTACGTAGCAAAAGAGCGGAAGTTGTAGTTTCGACGTTGAAAAAAAAAAGACTCACCAGATCCTGCAAAGATGAAAGCGTGTAAACTCCGGAAAGTTGTGTCCCAAGTTTATTTTATCAAACAAGAGGCCTAGATAGAGGCCTTAACGCAGATGGTTTTTAGTGCAGAGTGTACTATTGGAATGGTTTGGCGGTTGACGGCGCAAAATGACTAAGCCTGGGGGGCAATAAAGCATTATGTCAATAAGGTGTAAACTTTAATGTTTGTTTAATTTATTAATTCCAATTAATTAATCAGCCTTGTTTTGAGGGGTGGGTTAGTTACTTTTGATTGCTACTCAATATATGGTTCCACTATTCTCTTGTTATCCTAGTGGTAATATTCTCTTAAGAACAAAAGCAACTGTTCGAAGCACATGAGCAGATTGATTAGCATAGGTGTTAACTATATGTTCGGTAAATAATACATTGCGATACATTTCATACACAATTACACACGAACGTTAAGTGCTTTTCCTTGTGGTAGAACACAACATGTAAGACGCATGCGCTCTAGCATTGTCAGCATGATACAAACCGTTCTCGAGTTCAAATTGATGCGTGCGATACCACACTCGCGTCTTAACGGGCGATAGCCGTTATATTTTTAACAAATAAAGAAGCCTAAGCCGTGTATTAAACTGTGATAAAACACGACAGGCATTTGAGAACACGAGGGAACTCGGGTTTTCTACATTTCTCGAGTGTTCTCAAATGACTGGAGTGTTTTATCACAGTGTAATACACGGCTTAGGCTTCTTCATTTGCTTTATGATATGGATTCTACGCGCGCAAAAACAAAACACGCTTTTTCTCTGTTTTATACTCTGATAAAACATAGGTTTTTGACCAATCAGAGCGCGCGCAGGGTCCAATCTATGTTATAACAGGTAATATCAGTTCTCCCTTTTAAGTGCAAAGAACGCTTTTGTGACAGCATATCTATTGGAATCATCCCTACCTCGGTTCAAAAATGTCGTGCCCTGTTTTCAAACTATTTCGTGTTTGCCAAGCTTTAAAGAGGGAAACGAATGGATCTCCTCAGCCGCTTGTTTATTTTCTCCCCTATGAAAGAGAACAAGAAATTCACAAATGTATTCACCCAAAACATTTCCGAGTTAGCGACATTAAAATTAGCAATGTTGTGACAAAAGAAACTTCTCAAATATTGCTGCAGACACTGTGGCACTTACGGAAACTGCAAATAAATTTAGTCATTCTTTGAGGGGACTCATTCACCGATGTAGGATGTAATATCGGTCAAGGTGAAACGCTTTTTCGGTTGTGTTAATCGATATCATTGTGTATTTTGAACTGGTTTATTGTTAACACCAACGGTAGCAACATAATAAGAACGTGCTATTCCGAGACACGACGAGACTATTTGATAATTAAATTAGTACTAATTGTTTATCGATGATGTGAAAATTTGTCTCTTGAATGGAACAAAATCATTCCCCTTCCATTTATTTCATGCATAAGTTAATAACATTAGTTCATTTTTCTCCAGTAGGAAAAAAGCGAGCATACCTTCCTTTGTATGTTTTTGAGAAAACAAAGGTTTCATGTTACAAACTTTGCGAGGAAAACATAAGTATCAAGTTACAAATGTTGGCGTTGAAAAACAAAATTGCCACGTTTACTAGTTCAACGTATTAATGAATTTAAAATGAACGAAATTCAACGTAATACACCACAGTAAAATTTAAAACCGTCTTGACAAACAGTAATTGTGAGATATTCTTGGGCCTTGAACAAACAAGTTACATACAGGCAACAGATAACTCAAAACGTACTGACAGTCCTGCATAACACTCTGCACTATCTGAGATTGGAAGGGTACATATGAATGTTGGGTTCGATTCCCACCGAGGTCAAAAGGTCAAAAGATTTTTTCACCGAGGTCAAAAGATTTTTTTCTTTACCTCGTGTGGTTCCCTGATTCCCTTTACCAGGGCTAACACACAGTGGGTTATTCATGGGTTGAATTAGCACTTTATTTACACTTCAGAGTTAATTCTCTGTTGCACTATCGAAGATTGTCTCACTAGTTTAACTTTGCAGTGATCATTGTTGACTTGTGGGCGAAGAGTGAGGCCCGGTAACGAAATTAAGTGGAAATGATGAAGGTTTTTTTCTAAAGGAAAGAGAAAGCCTTAGTTGTTATGATTGTTTTTCGATTGAGTTGAGTTGAATCGTGAATAGTTAAGAGAATTACGCTGAAAACGTTCATTATGGACAGCGCATTAATCGACGAGCAACATACCTTTTGAGAGGGCCTGGATGGGTGGGGGGGGGGGGGGGTACAATGTCAGTTGTCAGTTTCAATTTTCGCGATTTGTTAGTTGTCAGTTAAATTTAAGGCCATTTGTCAGTTGTCAGTTAATAGCCCTTTTCACAGTTAACTTTACTCATTTGCAATACCACAAAATCTAGAATGTATGCGAGGCAATTTCGGGCTATTTTGTAGTTTTAGCCCGAAATTGCCTCGCACCCACGCTCGATTACATTGTAATGTAAATGAGAAAAATCAACCGTGAAAAGGGCTATTGGCTGTTACAGTCAAAACGCCTGAAGCGTTCCGCCTAAAAATGATTAATTCGTTCATTAATTAATCCAACACTGTTTCGATTCTTGGCTTCAAATTTCGAAACTCAACTAAATATTGTAATCATCCAACCGTAGCGTTCATTCGAATATTGAATGTTGATTGGACTAATGAACAATACATCAAACGACAGTTCGTCACGCGGTGGAGGAGTCCTGGAACGAAGGCGCCATTTTGAGCTCTTTCGTCCAGCATGGTGTTCGTTGAGTTCACGGATGGCAGAAAACTAAGTTGGCTCTGGTAGAAAAACTAAAGCGTTCTTGGAAAGGACGTGTTTCAGATGTCAAGAAAGAAATTTAGGCAGAGATTGGGGAAACTGCTGCCGGCAACATTCCGTTTCCTAGTCTGGCAAGTCCTTTGGCACTTTTACAAGAGTCCATCAATGTCCTGGGAAAATGTGCTG
>JAHPZR010029998.1:12500-15768 GCA_019787425.1 Platygyra sinensis | reverse complement strand
GGGTGTTCTTGAATACCAGCATGCAAGTATTTTAAATATTTCTGCCCTGGACTCCTTGCTCAATCCAGTAGCTTTTGTACAGATTTTACAATACATAAATTGTCATCTCTATTGTACACCAGCCAGGTATACTTTCTAAACTATGGCTCAAAAAGTTTTTGCCCTTTGGAACTGAAAGGAGTTAATTAACAAAGTACCAAGTACCTTACGCATAGCCAACAGCTCCCACATGTGTTGTGTGGAGCTGGGGCTTAAATAAAGGGGGTGCTTTGCACCCGTCTCGACAGTAAAGGGCAGACTACATAGGGCTCGTAGTCCTATTTCTGCCCATCGGCTATGCCATGCTGATGAGGCCTAATAAGGCTGAAACAGCTGTCCATGGCTGCCACTGCCCGAGTGATACATGTATGGCTGTGCGCATGCCAGACAATAAGTTGGTGTTTCAGTGTGTAGATTGCTTTCATTGTTTGAAAGGGATTACCTTTGTTGTCGATTGTGTCAAATGTGTTCCGATTCCCATAAAAATAGTCTGACCCGCCCCTATGGGTAGCTGAAAATGGAATGACCCACCCCTTACCAAGGGTTCAAAACGGATGACCCACACCCTCTCTCCTCCAGCCCACCCTCGCCAATACTTTTTGACCAGTCCCTAAAGAAGCTTCAAAGGCCACGCGCACGGAATGTCATACATTGAATACCAGAAGAAAACAGTGGAAGCATATCTGTCTGGAAGAAATGTGTTTGTTTCTGCGCCAACCCAAGCTGGGAAAAGTTCGACTTTTGAGCTAGCTAGAATCTTCCAAACTGCGGTTTCTTTTGTGTCTGCGCAATTTTGGCACGAAATGTTTGGGTTTTGCTAAAAGCAGGCCCGCGGCCTAGCGGCCCGGCCGGCCCGGAGACCCAGTCCTGATTTTCCACAGTTTTATTGTCAGCAGTAAATCCACGCGCATGCACAGAGCTGCATCAGGTTTGGGCTTGCAAAATGGACCACGCCGAGTTTGAATTCGTTTACTATTTTAATTTATGAAATATTTAAGACAGTACGCGCATTCTCATTGGTCGATAGGTGTGTTAAGATGAGAGTATGCAAACACGGTTGTCACGTCACGCTTTCTGTCTAGTTTCCCCGGCACAATTTGAAACCATTTCAAAGCCGGTAGCCTAACTCTCAAGTACAAATATTAAATAATTCAAATAAAGAAAACTTTTCCAAGTTTTGATTTGGGGATTGACTATCTCTTTCCCTCTGACCCGTGGAAAGAAAGGAAAAGAAAGAAGAACAACAGCGCTTTGCATGCCTAGATGTTAGTGAGCTAGACGACCTCGTCGAGGGATCTCAAGCGAAGGCAACAAAATATTATGCAACAAAATACGCAGTAAACGTTTTTCAACGTAATTTTTGCATTTAATCACTACAATAAGATTCTTAAAATCACATTCTGTTTTTTTAAAAAGGATGTACAATAAAATTAAACGCGAACTATATGCTACATACTGCGAATGCGAAATCTGTTCAAATCAAATTTTACACGGCCGAGATCGGTTGCCGTGTTTTGGCTGTCAAATGTTCAAAAAATGACCATTAAAACTTGGAAGAATGTATCAGAAAGCTCACCAGAATGATGGATTTATAGAATGTAATGTCCTTCGACTTAACTGCATAAACTCAACCCTGGCTGTTTTTGCTATGATTCCAAACCATCAAAACTTCACAAGCCACGATGAGCGATTTAACTTCTCAACCATCTTCTCGGGCTGCCAAATCGGGCAAGTTCTCGTTACTTTCAAGAGCGATCAAGCACAGTGATTTCATCTTTAAGTTCTTTCCTTACAGGGTCGTAAATCTTTTGAATATTTCTTCTGTTTTCACCGAACTTTAGGCATTTCTCCCAAAAGCTGACTTCGCTTTCATTTACACGGCGGTCGCTTGCTCGCTGACGATTTTGCCACAATTTTGACTTTTGTAATGCGAAATTTCATTGGTTTGTGCGTTATCAGGTGCGCGTTTTGATTGGTTAGTAGGAAAGATGATTGTCTAGAGCGTGTATTGAGAAAACCTTTTTGGATCAAGAAGTTAATAAACAAAATTTCCCTCCATTTGTCAATTAATTTTGAGATATACTTTATAAAAGCAATAGAAAACTTTTCTCCTGTGTTTGCATAGCCTGATAGAAACACTCGACTTCGTCTCGGGTCTGCATAACTGTCTCGAATTTTCCCAACCCCTCTCGTGTTTATATCAGGCTATGCAAACACGGAAAACGTTTTCTGTTGCTTAAATTTATTTCAATCCTTTTCGATCCTTTCTTTCGTTGCATGTTCCTAAGTGAAAAACGTTGTCGTTCTCTGTTCATTCGTCTGTTCACAAAACCCAAAAGAGAGGAAGTCCATTCTCAAACGACATACTTTCAAACCACAAATTGAGATTGAAAATGTCATGAGCTAATTAATGAGATGTGTCAAATGAAAATAAACCGAAATGTCTCTGCATAAAAAAAAGATTTGCACATATCTCATTATATGCATGAGCGCGCGCGCTAAGTCATAAAATAAACAAATGATAGGGCAGATGGCCATTACTAGAGCTTTGCCTGGATTTAACGATCTTGGACGTTCGGTGACCCCAATTTTTCTTTCAATGGATCATTTTCTCTCCTGATTTTCAACCTCGTTCCCAGGGCTTTTTTCCTTTTCAGGGAAAAACCCTGGGAACGAGGTTGGAAATCTCTTGGAACCTTCCAAAATGGTTTTACCGAAACTACTGTCAAAGGGAAAAGCCCTGGGAACGAGGTTGGAAATCTCTTGGAGCCTTCCAAAATGGCTTTACCGAAACTATTGTTACATGGATTCGGTATCGATGTTACACGAATTACGGAATAAAATACACTATAAAAAGCAGAGTTAATCGTAGAAAAAGAACAGCCCGATTGGACAAGACTAATAACAAAAAAGTGAAAAATAAAGAGCAGAGAAGGAAAAAACGTGACTCCTGGAAAAGAGGCAGCTCATGCCTTCCACTTTTGAAATTGTGAGTGATATCCTTTGACGGTTGAAGGAGCTCTGCTTTTAGCCAGGAGATCGGGGATAGGTTTAACCAAAGGCAAATGAGCAGAGTTTGAAAGCTAAGTTTACAGTGTGCGCACTAAGGGCGCGTTCGTTTGGGATATTCCGGAATAAGAATATATTCCGGAATATATTCCGACTATTCTGCTATTGGGAGCAGAATAGCCGGAATGGAACTCCAGGTATCCCGGAATGAGAATAGCTC
>JAHPZR010029997.1:17500-40660 GCA_019787425.1 Platygyra sinensis | reverse complement strand
CAAAATAAATAAAGTGCAAGAGACACCTTGAAAGATCTTTAAATTGATGCTCATTTGAGACACTATTTTTTTCTATTTTCTGTAGTGGTTATGGAGTCTATTGTTTCTGCTGGTAATGTTTTATTTGGTTGTGACTGTGACTGTATCAATTAGGGCAAAAATACATTCACATGATGATACTTTAGTTCTTGTTTTGACTGATCTATTGTACATTTGGCTTTCATAGTGAACGAATTCTTTGCTTCTTTCTTGGTAACTTTTTTGATCACCAAGAAGAAAAGAAGCAAATTTGATTCAGCTTGGCTTTCCATATGTTGGACTTGTAAATTTTTCATTCTTCAATTTGATGGTTTTTTTTACCCTCAGTAAATTTTGGACTCGAAATCGACTTGGTGACAGGATGCGAGATAAATACAATCTAAACATTCTGGATACAGAGGATGACACTGGTGAGTTCATTCCATCTTTGTTGTTGTTTGGTTGTGTGTTTCTTTTGTTTCTTGTTTGGTTGCTGGTTGTTTTCCAGAAACGTTTGGGTAAAAGTTGCATTTGTGGAGGTTTTTCATGGAAGAGGGGTGTTAACTGGGGAATATGTATCTCATGTTTTATATATGGGTTGTTTGAATTTGGGGTACAGTGGAACTTTGATCTATCAAACCTCTATGTAACAAAGTCCTTGAAAAACAAACAATATTCTATTCCCCAGCCAAAGTTACAGTAAAATGTATGGAATAGAACCTCAATATAACTAAGCTTGATATAACAAATTCTTTGATATAACAAACATAATCCCGAAGCCCAAAACATAAAATCTACCTCAATATAACAAAATAATTACAATGTCTACATGCAACAGAAGATAAACACTGAGCAGATCAACAGTCAACAAATCCTTTAATCCTTATGGTAAAGAGACAGCAACCTTTCAGTCAACTGAACAACTCATTATATGTCATAGACATTGGCACTATAGTATTTTCACAGAGATCAGCTGTGTTCCAAAATAATCATTAACTATGAGCTCGATATAACAAACATTTTGGTTGTTTCCCCTCAAATTCGTTACATCGAGGTTTTCGATATAACGAACCCCCCATTTAACAAACAAATTTGGCCGGTCCCCAGGGACTTTGTTTAATCAAGGTTCCACTGTATTTTGAAAAAGTCAAAGTAATTAGGTATTGAATTTTTCTTTGGTGTGTTTTGAGGACACTTCCTTGATAAAAATAACCATTTAGCCAGTGATACCATCTATGATGATGGTTAACTGTTATCATGTATTTTTTTTATACAGAAGGTGACCACCCTAGTGTTATAAGTACAGCTATTCCAGGAATGGACACAGCATTGAACCCTGCAGAAGAGTTGCCAGATATTGATAGATATGACTTGGGAGAAAAAGGTTAGAAATGTTTACATTTTACCTGTGTTTTCTTTTAAGCAGACTATTTTCTCACTTTTGTCTCACCTCCCATGCTTGATTTATAGTCATGTTTTACATTAATTAACACTGTGAACTAATGATGGAGTTATAAGACATAAACATTTAACTCTTGTTCCTACAAAGCACAGTAGAGTGTCCCAAAACTCTTCATGAGTTCTAGAAAAGTCTTTTTCAAACTCGTTAATAATCCATCAAATTAAAACAAAGGAAATCACAACCATCAAGGTCATGAAGTTGGTTTGGATATGTGGACTTAATTAACCCTTAAAGCCCAAAGGGGTCTCCCTTTGACAAGTAAAATCATCCAGCATTAGATAGTGTGAAATCTGAGTCACTCTAGGGGTGTAAAGGGTTAACATAGATTTTGACGATTTCACTTCTCTGTTTACTCCTTAGTTTTTGTTTTGAAGAGATATATCAAACACTTGAAACAGTGTTTTATTGGAGATCTAAACACTGCTGTTCGTCGTATTTTGCACTCTCTTCTTGGTGTTTGTTATTTTACTCATAGTCTGTTTTGACCTAGAGTGCAAACCTGACAGGAGACTAAGTTAAGAAAACAGGATATTTTACAGCCCTTTTTGCATTACTCTTTGTGGAATCAGTGGTGGTACTTCTTAAGTATACATAGGTTCTTGGGGTGAAGAAAGCTGATGTCATTATGGCAACAATTTCTGCCTTGATCTATCATTGTTAAATTACAAATTATATTATATTTCATGCTCATTCTTTGACTGCAGGTCCTTTATTTGGACTTGGCAATTCACCAGCAAACAAGACAACACCCATTCGCCCAAGGCAATCAGAACCACAAAATCCAGGATTCACTCTGCCTAATTTTAAAAACAGTCCAACTATTCCAGGGTTTGGCTCACTTGGGGAAGTTAAAACAACCATAGAAAATGGGAACTCTAATTTAAGACCAGATGCACCACCATTCAAACCTGGAAGGCCAGGAGAAAGGAATCATGTGGGGCAATTTGAGCCCCCTGCCCCTCAGAGACTTATCCAACCCAACAGCTTTAAAACTGAGAAAGGACCCGTTGATGGACCTCAAGGAGACCAATTTACACCTGGAAGACCCAGAGGCGACTTTGAAGCAAGAGGACCACGGAGAGAGTCATGGGATGAGCCCAGGGGTCCTTCTGGTGATTTTAAACCACCTAATTGGCGTGAGCAGGGTCCTAACGATTTTGGGCAACATGGCAGGGATTTCAGGCCAGATGATGCAGGGCCAAATTTCAGAGGGCCTCCTGGAGACAGGTTTCATGGACCCATACCTGATAGGCAGGGTCTTTTAGGGTCACCACCAAGGCCTCTTGATATGGACTCGCGGCCTGGATTACTTGGTGCTCCACCAGCACAGAAGCCTCCTCAACTGATGCAGGGTCCACCTGGATCCCAGGGAGGTCCCACAGGACCAGGGGAAAATGATTTCCATCATCAAGGTAAACCGACATTGGAGGGAAATTTTAAGGAGATTTTATCCTTTTTGATTGGAATTTTGGAATGTGTAGTCTAGTTTTGCAGATCTACAGACTACCAACCACAGATAGTAAAATATGGAGGGCCTTGTACTAAGGGATGTTCAGTCACCTTCAGACACTCTCTCTGTCACGCAACGCTACACTGTCTGGAGAGAGATACCCTCTCCCGAGAGCATAGCATTTTGTGATAGAGAGTAGGCTAGAATAAGGGATGCTCAAATGATCTTTAGGTTTGCCTTGAAATTGTTTATATACTAAAAAATCTAAATAGTTTCCTTCGTTCAAGTTTCTGTAATTGAACTTTGTAATTTATTTTGTTATGTCCGTTGACAGTATTTTACGTTAATGGATCCATTAGATAGGTTTACTACAGAATGGACTGAACCTTCCTCCTCAGTGGTTTAAGGGTATTTCAAGGAGGGGAGCTATTTGTACAATAGTACATCTGCTTCATTGACATAGAAACAGTTTGTTTTCTTCTTTGTCTGGTGGAGTTCGGTTAACGTTTTTTGGGGCAGGGTTGCTTAATGATGCAGTCAGAGCAAAACACGCAGAAGCTTAAATGGAGTGCTTTCGTTTTCGTCTTTGTGCAGGTTCTGGGCCAAACAACGACCCCAGGCAAGACCAGGGATCTTGGCGACCACATCCTAATGAACGTGAAGGTGACAGGAATGAACTATCACCAAGATTCGACATGAACGATCCACGCAATAGACATCCGCATGATCTTAGCTCAAGGGGCTTTAGAAGGGGTGGTCCACGTGGACGGGGTCATGATTCTCCCCCACAACATGGCCCTGAGATGGAAGGGCCCAACCAAAGGTCTCATCCATTTCTTAACAAGCTTAGTTCAAGAGGTTTCAAGGGTGGTTCTCAAGGAATGCATGAAAACAGGGATCCTCGGTGGGGAGGATCCTCAAATGAGCCCCCTCAAGGAAGGGGTCCTGAAGAGCCACCTGGTAAGGAGTGTTTATCTTTGATGTTTTATTCCATTTACTTGTCTAGTACATTAATTTATAACAAAAGTGTTGGGTAAAATTAGGCTAGATTGCAGAATACCCGGCCCACTTTTTGGAATTCTTAAATGCTGCTACCGCAGTCCCGCAGTCGACATAATTTACATAATAAACTGTACATA
The DNA here is from genome assembly GCA_019787425.1 of Platygyra sinensis. Classification (NCBI taxonomy): domain Eukaryota; kingdom Metazoa; phylum Cnidaria; class Anthozoa; order Scleractinia; family Merulinidae; genus Platygyra; species Platygyra sinensis. The sequence goes on along the minus strand of JAHPZR010029997.1, from coordinate 36,591 downwards.
AAAACCACGAATATACCTCGTTCTTTCATCCACTGCGGAACTGCGGACCGCGGTAGCACTTAAGTTCAACTCTTAGTTAAATATTTATTAATCGACTACGCGACTGCGGACCGCGGTAGCACTTCAGTTTAACACGTAAATTAATACTTATTCATCGACTACGGGACTGCGGACCGCGGTAGCACTTCAGTTTAACACTTAGTTTAATACTTATTCATCGACTACGGGACTGCGGACCGCGGTAGTACTTCAGTTTAACACTTAGCACATACATAAACCTTGCTAACCGACTGCGGACCGCGAACCACGGTAGCAGTAGAGTCGAAGACGACTAGTTGGGCCGGGTATTCGAACAAAATTATGCATTCATTGCCAAATATTCAGGGAATATAAAACTCTTCCTTTTCTACCGAAAAAAGAATTGATAAATGGTTTCTTTGCGTCTGTTGCTTTGGTTTCTTGCTGTTGGCAGACCTGTCTTTGGACGAAATGTTATGATTATTTTCAACTAATAATATCGACATTGATTTCTTTTCCATTGCAGGCCTTTTCGATCGCCGGGATAGCTGGGGATCTTCTCACGATCCCCGTGGGCCTCAACGAGAAGATCCCAGGGATCCTCGAATGATGAGGGGTCCTCCAGGTCCCCCAAGACAAGATCAAAACCTTCCTAGCACGAACGACAACAAGCCAGCTATACGGCCATTAATGAGCCTCAGTCCCCCTCCTCTTCCAATGGGCCAGCAGGGCTTTGATTTCAATCTCAATCTTGATGATGATTCGTGGACAGGAGCTCCGGATAGGCGAGGCAGAAAGCGGTCTGGGGAGCAAGAGAATTTCAGGGATGGGGATCGCGACAGAGGGCCTCCAAAGGCCTTGCGACCAGAGGACGAGTGGAGAAGAGGCCCAGGTAAGAAATCCTTTGTTTTTCAAGGTAGCTGTGTTTAATAGGCCATTTCCGAGTTCCCTTGTGCTTCTGTTTCAAAGCGAGTCTAAGGGCGGAACCATTCTTATAAAAGTGACTTTGATTTGCATGAAAATGAAACTGCATGCAGAACTCATTTTTATATGAATGGTTTTCGCACTTAGACTCGTTTTGAAACAAAGGCACAAGAGAACTTGTGTCAACCTCGCGCTTCTGCGCCTGTTAAGGTGGCCGAACATAGTTTTCGCGCGTGCTTTATCTGATGCAATTCAGCACGTGCACAAGTATTGCATAAAAACAAGCATGGCATCAATACAGCGATCATTTTATTTGCTCAATGTCCGCGCTGTCTGTACTATTTTTCTTCACAAATGAACACTGTATTGATGGTTTTACTTTTTTATTACAGAGGTATGTTAGAAAAAGTAACGACGCAAAGAAACCAGGAATTCTCAGCTTTTGTTTGTTACCGAAGGAACCCAGTTAAATGCAGCGCATGCGTAGTAAGTCGAAAAAATCGCGATTGAGTGAAAAATTGACTTTCGGAGATACGCCTATTTCTCGAGAACCACTCATTAGAATTTCACGAAATTTAGAGCGAAAATACTTTAGGAAATAAGTAACTGGAGGATTCAAAAAAATTAAAATTTAACAAAGGAAATTCAAGATATGCCAGTGAACCTTCAACGAGGGATAATTAAAGATCTGTTTGTTAAATTGTTATTAAAATAGCGCTAACATGTGAGTATCGTTACAAGCTTGTTGCACGCAAATTATAAAGAAAATCCAATGACTTGATTTTCTGCAAATAAACAAAACCGATTTTAAACGCCTGTTTATAATTAATCATGTTGCCATGGCAACGGCACATACGACAGTTTAATTATCAAAAAGTTGAAGTTTGTGTTGTTAACTTCCTTGTTGCCATTTTTGGCGACCAAAGGATCAAGGGTTTTGGAAGCAAAGGTAGATGAAACAGAGGTATCAAAAACTGTGTTCAGCCACCTTAAGTTCACTGTGGAGTAGACGAAAGTAAGTTTTGCGCAGCGTGGTATTATCCTTCTTTCTTTAGCTGTATCATTCGCTTTAAATACTATACATCATGCTCCTTCCACTAAGAAAAGCCGCGTACTGTTTTCATTAATTCAATACAAAACCAATATCTCACATAGCAGTATTTTACGCACTGGCAGTGACAGGCAACATCGAATAGCATGGCGTAGCTAGAGGCATTCAAACTTTATGCTGTAGTTGGACCAGAAAGGTTAGGGTTAGGTTCGTGACTATGTTATCCCAAACAGACGGAAAGAGAGCTGTGAATTTTGATTCTTTTTTAGATCAAGGTCCACCAGATGGTTGGAGAGGACCCGAGGAGCATTTGGATGATGGGGCATGGCACGAAGACTTCCCCAGAGGCGACTTTGGACCCGGGCCTGAAGGAGATGGCGCCATGAGAGGAAGAGGAAAGCCAAGAGGAGGGAGGAGAGGGCGGGGTGTAAGGAGATAACACCTACTACTAACTATCACCCTGCCAGAAAGTGGGAAAGGGTCTGTACTGTTGATGTTAGCACAAAGGATCAAGACGTCCACACCTAATAGCCCTCCCGTGTTGTGTTTTACGTAATGCACACGTTGAGATAAAAGGGACTTCAAGAATAACTTGGACTATATCTGGGGTGACAACACCAGTAAGACCAGGAGTGATGGGCTCCTGGTAAGACGTAACCATATTGTAAAAAGGCCCCCATGCCGAGAAAGGCTACAGCCACAGAGTTTTAAATATTTCATTATTTTATAGCTTATTATCCTTCACTTCTTGTATATTCCATCTTTCTTTAGCAGATTTTGTGTTTCAGAACGCCTCTTCATTTGTAAATTATGTGATTTTGTTTCAATGCAAAATATAACATGGGTGTATGAGGGAAAACTCAAGATTTCTTTGTAGATTTCTTGTACAAGCGTAACCTTGATTTTCAAGAGCAGGCAAGATGTACTGATATTATCGCGGAGACAGATGAGGACAAAGTTTATAGATCGTCAACCAGGGGATTTTGTGTTGATGTTGTGTTGTGTTGATTAGGTCAATTTTCTAACTTGGCTCCGAAGCTTAGCCGAATAAAACAAATGAAATTAATTAATGTGATTTCTTCTTTTTATTTCCTGAGCTTCAGAGTAGAGCCAAGTTAGAGAACCGACCTATTCTCAGCACAATCATTCCAGTAGATGTACAGCAAATTAGGGAGGGAAACTGAGATTTTAAGAGTGACACGATAGTTACTGCTGAGTTACGTTATTTCACTGTATTCTGCTTGTGATTTCTTTTATATATGACATTTAAAATATACCATTATCTATTAAACATTGTCCTGTATCAGTGTGTTCTATTTTAATTCAATTTAGAATTATCCATTTTCTGTTCCCTTCCTGTTGTGTTTATCGATGTATTCCCTTGTATTTTCCTTGGTATATTTTGTGAAGTTTCCCCTTCCCTTTTGTTTTTGTAATATCCATGAATATATAACTTGGCCATTTGGTGAGCAAACCAAGTGATCTGCATTAGTGAAGTAAACCAAGTCGGTGGAGTACAAGAAAAACAACTCGTAGAACAAAAGAATCCACTGTAGCAGGTTGGTGGTGAAGTGGTAATATATCAGTCAGTTAATTTGAAGTTGACAAGTTCGACTAACTGTACATTGGTATTGGAAAATAGACATGTTGAAGCCATTAATGTAAATTTTATTACGTCATTTAACTTACCAACTAGGTGTCTTTTTTAAACAGCGTGACCGCGCTAAAATTAGATTGAAAAAAACATTGGAAGAAGCCCATATAGAAATAATGATCAAAAGTAAAGGTAATCATACGGTTTCGAGTTCAATTTGGACTTAATTAACACGCGTGAGTTTTTCAAAAAGCTGAAATTACACGAGCCGCAAGTGCAAATTAATTTCAAATAACCGTATGGTTACTTATTGAACACGAACATGAAAAACAATGTGGAGGAAGTGCCGGAAGATCTTTCTTAAAGGCAGTTTTTCTCATTCGAGAAAACGTTTCCCAAACTTTCCGCACAACATTTTAGTCATTAACACTGAGGTCCCAAAATGCCAAAAGCAACCATAACCATAGGCATACAGGCACCTTCAGACTTGGGAGGCGGTGACCTTATTGCCCGAAAAAAAATTACATAACGCCCGACAGCGTGAGTTTAGTTCAAACGTACTCCTAATCGCAGTAAAAACAAAAACGTTCACAATTCTCACGTCTAGTGAAACTGTCATCATTCCAAAAATAGTTTTTTTAAACCATTCATACTCTATTTACCTTGATCTACAGCCTAATAAAATCAAAAACTTATCAAAGATACAGTTAATTCATTTACTATGGCTCATTTCAGAGCCACGACAGAAACAAAAGTCTTGTCTTCGTTTGCTTTGATTCTTTTGTTATTGTTTTGATGATGGAAATAATACAGGGCTTTCCACAAGTTCCTCGGCAGCTTTTTGGCAACTTCTGATATTTTTCGTCGTTTTGAGTAACCTTTTGCATTCTGACCAATTTCTAGTTTTCTAACAATTCTGAGGAATCGGAGCAACTTTTATTGCTTAAATTGGTCTTGCTTCCTTATTTTACAATCTTTAGTGGACAATTTATGAATTTCCTCTCCCCTGGGGCAGATGATGATGCGAAATACATGCAGCTGGGCTTCCAGGTCAGCGCACGAAGAGTCCCACTTGACTGACTCGAGTGCCTCGGGAGAAAGAATTTTACAAGATTAATATTGATGCGTAGTCTTTACTCATACAAAGTTGTTAACAATGCTGGTTGCGCCGCAAAATTGCATAAAAATGCTTAATATTTTGTACTATTTTTGCACCACACCATAGTTAATAGAGGGGAATGGTTATGAAACCCGACAAAGTTCTTTGTTGTAGGTTTTGATCGATTTTTTGGCCTTGACCCTGCACAAAACACAATAGTTGTTTACTCCGTACTGAGGAACTAACCAATAGCAACGTGTTGGTTACGTAATTCATGCATAGTGTATGAGTGTAAAACAAAAGATTGTGCACGATCGTGGAACTTCCAACATAAATATGGGGTGCTTAGTATTTGTCAGAATAAACCGGTTGGGACGAGCGTTGAATAATGGTAAGGGTTTTTCCAAAATCACCAAACCAACCGAACAAAATGGCGCTTACCATTTGCAATTCGATTTCCCGTCATTGTTTTCGGCTGATGAGAGACTGGAAACTGGAAAGTTTTGCAAATGGTAAGAAAATTTCTGCCGTTCCGTTCCGAACGGAAAAAGAGGAGTACCTCTGAAGGTACTCCACAATTTCCGAATGGAATTTCCGGAAAATTACCTTACCATTTGACTTCGAACCGAAATTTCCGGATTTTCTGGCCAAATGGTAAGCACCCCTGAGCATCTTTGTTTGCTCCTTTGATGTTTGCCGGGCTTCCTAACCATTCCTCTTTATTAACTAAGACCAAATAAAGGAAGAGAGGAACAATTAAATGTTTTCTTTTTGTTTTTGGAGCAACTTTTTGAGAAATTATATGCGGGCAACTTTAAAGTGCCTATGAAGTAAAAAAATGATTGCTGCTTATTTGAAAGGCCTTTTGAAGTATAGAGGAATGGCGTTTTTCTTTTTAGAATATCTTTTTTCGTTTTAGAGATATTTACGTTTTTGTGAGTAAAGTGATGACGTCATAGGTGGTTTCACTAATACGGTACAACACTCAATATAGAATATCTCTGGAAATATTAAAGCGGTGTTCTTCAAACTTGGCATCAGGACTGTACATCACAAAAGAAGCCAAATGACACCTGTCGTGCCGTTGCCATGACAACAGTTATGCCGCTGGTTTTGTTTTAGTTGAGACTAAAATTTCCAGATTTTATCTTAAGCAAGGATCATCCACTCACATAGGCACTTCATAGGCACCTTAAAATATTAACCAAATCGTGGATTTCCGCGATACAGAAAAACGATATGTGGCTTTTCCACGATAGAATACCTGGATCCTTGTATCATTTGACCTTAACTCCGTTTCGACAAGACAAACAACAGAGAAAATAGCCTACAAGCCTGGCCTTGACTACCTTTTAGAATGTTTTCTCCCGAGTACTTGTGCCCGAATCATCAGCGTTTTGCCCGAAAAATGTCAAGAGACCCTCGCACCCCGGTCCGTGCGCCTATGACCATAACATGGGCAAACTCTACGTACTGCAATGAGCAGATTTAAAACTAACGTGTAACGCACTTTTACGAGAATAAACAAACTTAAAAATCACAAAGATAAATTGTCAGTAAGAGAAATACTGGACAGATCGAGTCAGATCGAATTGTAAAATTATCGGAAGTGAAAATGCGCTCGTGTTTATTCAATCTAGCATTACGCTTGCATTATGTTGCTTGGTTTGGTAGTGGATGGTACCATGAGATTGATGGCACTAAACAAGTGACACGAGGTCGCCGAAGGCAAAGGGCCCTTAATTTGATTGAACTGAAAAAAGAGTGGATCACCTCGTGCAAACGAAAGCAAAAAAAACACGAATCTTGGTAAGGATAACCAATTTATTTATGCAAGTGGCAGCGATGGACTTAATTAATAAACCAGTTTTATAAAGATGTAAGGAAGACCTGAATTTTTTTAATCCTGGCTCAGACCAAACCGTCATCAGTTCTGAGAGCTTTCTTCGCAAGGTCCTCGCGCATTCCGCTATTGGCGACTCGTCTTTTTCCCCTTGCCGATTCCCGGCGTGTTTCTTTCATGTAAAGGTTCGGTTATGAAGAAAGCTAAAGCTTTCTTTTTCGTCAAAATTATGTGCAATTTCAGGTTCTGTCCTGGTGTACCGGTAAACAAGGAAATAACCATTGGTACGTCTTTCTTTGTTTAGGAGTCATTGGTTATATTGTTTGGTCTTTTGTATCGGCTCTTGTGTACCGGTACAAGCGCGCGAATCTCTACGTCTGGGACTGGCACTAGTTACGCAAGGACTGACAATGTCACGTGGACAAATCCTGCATTTCCCGCAAAATACGAAACATAACAAGAGTGTAATTTCAAAAGAGGATTGTTTTGTTGAGACTCTGCCTTGATAAAGAATTAGACAACCTTTTCCTGAACTTAAGTTGTAACAAACCATCCAGCGGCATTAGTGTAGCATGACGATGAACGGATCGTGACATCAGAGAACTGTAAAAACAGAAAACTTAATAATATTTGAAAAATGTTCATTTGTGATTATCCATTCTTTTCTATACGGGTTAACGTGGGCTCCATATGAACAAAGCAAATGCAAAGTTGTAGCGTAAGGAAAGCGTGCCAAGGGTGTTCTTTGTTAAAAATTTGACGAATTTGTTAACATCTCATTTTGCATATTCATGATGACTATTGTTGATATGAGGTCCTTGTTTGTCATTTTAACATGTTTGCCGTCGGAGTAAGATGTGTCCTGTTCCCACACGAGAAACAAATTCTTACTATGAGGGAAAAATGGCGTCAACGTTTGGCGAAGAGAAGTCGGTTGAAACCCATTTCTCTCAGTGGTTAGTATCAATTTCTTTGCAATTTATCCTCGCAAGTAATATTTCAACCACGTGCGCTCACCGTACAAGGTCCACATTTCGTGTTGAACTTCAGACCTACCGTTTGGCTTTACCAACAGCGTAAAAAACACATCGGAAGCTAGTTCAGGAACCACATGTCGGAAACGCTCAAGTTTTTAGCGGTTTTTGTCTACTACAGATTGGCTTTGTTGTCAACGTCAACTAGAAATCGCTGTGCAATCTTCACTCCTGGTTTACTCGTTTGTTTCCACACTTGGGGGTTTGTTCCGCCTTACGATATTTTTATCTATTCTATTTTCAGGGAGAAAACAAAAGGAAAATCGGGATATCAACTGGATTCAAGCAGGGTGGATAAAGACAAGGTTAAGAATAGCATTGGAAAATTTTGGTTAAATTGAAATCTCTCCGATAAGAAATGGCAGTTTGAGACTAGAAAAGATACAATCGAGTTCAAAACTTAGTAAATTAAAAACGTAGTAAAAACGAGTTCAAAACGTAGTTTAATATCGCTTTGTTGGCTGAAAGTTTTATTTTTCTCGGCGCGACATTTTTATTCGAGTGACAGTAGGTAGTGATTGTTAATTCTGCCATGACGGAAAGGTTACAACCGCTGTCGAGTTATCATTTCGTGCATGTTTTCGAATTGTGGGGAGTTTCATTCTTTGTGGGAGCAATCTTCAACTTGATTAAACTGAATTTGATCGGTCGGCTTTTGCATGCTTTACTTCGGGGGTTTTGTCAAGTCGAGAATTTTGTTTGAAAACTCAATTGATGTACAATCGCTTAAGGTGGCTGAAAACAGTTTCCAGTACTTTCCAAGACTTGGAGTTTGATGGGTCATTATAACCACTCTTTATCGGTTAATGCCACAATCATGGTATCAACAAACTGCCCAATCATTGGTGAACAAGTTGCTGTTAATTTTGTGGTACAATAGGTTACCATAGCAACAATATGATCTGCTAGAAGCACCCTTAATTTTAGCTTTAAGCGCTTATAACTCAAAAAGGAGCTCGGTGACCCCCATTTTTTATTATCGAATTGTAATCAGCATGATAAGATGCAACTTTTTGCAAAGTTTAAAAAAATTCTGCGAAAGGGGTTCAGAGCCACCTTAAATTTTCGAAAATTTAGGGTGCTCTGAACCCCCTTCGCAGAATTTTTTTAAACTTTGCAAAAAGTTGCATTTTATCATGCTGATTACAATTCGATAATAAAAAATGGGGGTCACCGAGCTCGTTTTTGAGTTATAAGCGCTTAAAGCTAAAATTTAGGGTGTTTTTAGCAGGTCATAGTGTTGCTATGGTAACCTATTGTGCCACAAAAATAACAGCAACTTGTTCATCGATGATTGGGCAGTTTTTTGATACCATGATTGTGGCATTAACCGATAAAGAGTGGTTATAATGACCCATCAAACTCTAAGTCTTGGAAAGTACTGGAAACTGTTTCTAGCCACCTCCCAAGTTTGAAAACCTGTTAATCGGCGATAACTTTTGTAGAGTAATTTTAAGATGGCACTGCATGTTAAAATCAAACCGAGGAAGTAACTATTGGTTACCTGATCATGTCAATCTCAACAAATTATGTTTTGATATAGATAGGACAACCAATTTAATACTGAATATCTTAAATTATCTTCAAAATCGCATCAAGCACTAAGTTGCACGAAGGCCTACTTTCAGTTTATGATGTGTTTGTCTATTGGAGAGCAATGCCCTTTCTCAAAACAACATTAAATGACTGCTCGTGGAAAATTGTTTCAGTTTAGCTCTCAAACTTCATGTTGTGGGAGAATTATTTCTAGTTATCAAAGTTTAGCATTTTCAGATACGAAATTTGAAAAAAGTGCAGTCGAATTGAACGTTAACATTTATATTTTATTCAAGAAAAGTCACGGGTATTAAAAGACAGTTTCTTTGCTTAAAATTACTTAACCCAATAGCCCTTTTCACGGTTAACTCTGCTCATTTGCATTACAATTAAGTCTAGCATGTATGTGAGGCAATTTCGGGCTATTTTGTAGATTTAGCCCGAAATTGCCTCACATCCACGTTGGTTTACATTGTAATGCAAATGAGAAAAACTAACCGTGAAAAGGGCTATTGATCCAAAAATGCCACCTTGCAAATAATAATTCGAGAAGAGGATATTGGGTTTCTGAATTGATCTAAGTTTCCTGAAAATACTTTTTTTTGAAAAAATTAATGTTTAATTATATTAAACATTTCTGTACGGAAAACGTTCGGTTTATAGTTTTTCTTCGGAAGAGAATTCAACGCAGAAAGGTCAATCAGAAACCAAATACATCCACTGGTTTAACTTTCAGCGAGACCGCTGTAATGAACTGTCTGGTATCAAGCAACTCTTTTCAAAAATGTCTAATTGTCTGATTTTTCAAATAGCCCTTTTCACGGTTACCTTTGCTCATTTGCATTACAATAAAATTTAGCATGTATGCGAGGCAATTTCGGGCTGTTTTGCAGTTTTAGCCCGAAATTGCCTCGCATCCACGTTGGATTACATTGTAATGCAAATAAGAAAAACCTAACCGTGAAAAGGGCTATTGTGTTAGATTTAATCATTTGTGCTAAAAACTATATTGAGTTTAACAAATGTAGCTGTAATTGTCTGAATAATCTAAAACATTAAAGCTACTATTCGGACTGATAACGGTATTTTTCCGATTTTTTTCATCAATTGATCTGTTGCTTTTAAAAGAATTGTAACACCAAGTGATTGATTGTTCTAAAATGATATTGCTTTCGCCTGCAACCATTTTTACTTAAGTATTCACTAAGTCATCTTTTTGGATTGTCAAAACTTAGATTTGTGTGATTCTTTGACAATTTTATCGCTATCATTTGTACTCGCTATTACATCGACATTTAAGGCTGGTTTTAATAAGCGCATAAGCATGAGCCGACATACGCGGAGGCAGTAAAATGTTGATAATTACCTTGTTTTATTAGGGAAATTTCCAACAAAACTGAGCTGCTAATTATCAACATCTTACTGCGTCTCGGCATGTCGACTTATGCTTATGCGTTAGTGAAAACCAGACTTAATTATCACGAACGTAACTCCAGTCGTCTGATTCTTCTAAATTCAATTGTTATCGTTTCTGTCCTATTACATCTACATGTATCATATCTATCGCGCACGTGGCTCCAGTTGTCCGATTCCTGACAACGTTTATCGCTATCTTGTGCTGACGTACAAAAATTCAACAAAATCTGCGGTTTGCTCTTTTTTTAGTTCTAATTTTACTTGTCTGATTTTGTTCTTGCTTTCGATCACAAATGACGAAGTTTTTAAGTATTTCACAGAAGCTATGATGCACAGTGATACATTTTGAAGCTTGATAACCAGACCATGAACACCTCGCTGGGAGTAATTTCTAGAAGATAACGAAGCAAGCCATGGACATTTATTTAAATCAGCCTATAATTTATCGGGCTTCTTTCATCTCGGCTAAAAGTGAAGGGACTTCAAAAATTTATCAAACGCTAGGACGAGGTTTTTCTAGTATTTAGTGGAATAATCGGGTTAATGGCTTGCCTTTGGTATCTTTTTGAAATAAATTTCATGATTTCACGTCAAATAGTTCAGCCGTGAATGACGGGCAGCTTGCAATCCATCTACAGAAATAAGACGAGTCAGTTAAAATATTTACAACTGCTACGTTTCTGCACAACATTGAGAAGGTGGCGATACTGATTTGAGAATCGCTAAAGTTGAGAGAGTTTATGTAGTTGAGGATCCAGTAACCTGGTTATATATACTTTCTTAAATATTGCAATTTAGAAATGTTTTCACCTCAGTTTTGTGTAGAAAAGTTGAAGCTGTACAAATTTTCTTAAATAGGTTTCTAGCTGCTCGTAGTTTACGGCTGACTATTCAACAAGATATCATCATAGTTTTTATCAGATACCATCTTGAACACAAACACTGGCTTCAAAATCTTAGTTTCTTGTAAAATTCGAATGATTGGAATCAAAATTTATATGTTAGTTTGTGTTCAAGATGGTATACGTTGAACTTTTTTGGCGGGAAAAATTCAAGGGCTTGCCCCCTTCAAATGTTTGTCAAAAAAGTTGACAGGGGGAACGCTGTGCAAATTTTACCAATTTTCCCGCCAAAAGTCTTAGTATATATAGGGTAAATTTTTTGATGACACTTTTGTAATCAATTTCACTTAACTAATTACCTTTTGGAAGTAGAAAATTACAAAGAGATGAATAAAACAATTGAAATAAAACACTTGTTGTGAATACTTTATTGTTTGAAGTATTTAATTATTATAAAATAAAGATTGCAAAAAAACAGTGGATACCAGAATAGGAGATTGCATCTATTGACTATTAAGTTAAGTAATAGCTTAGTATTAAATTACATCTTTTGAAAAAAAACTGGCGCATGGGTATTTTAGGCGCCGTATTTTCTATAAGTTTTTTGGCGGGAAAATTAAAATTTGGACAAGGGTTATCCTCAAAGTAACTTCGGCCAGTCAAGGCAATTTTTTCAGAAAATATTTCATAAACAAGAAAATTTGATTTTGTACAAAGTTAACTCGAAGAATAACTCGACAAAAACATTGTAGCGTTTTTTTTCTAAATTTTGGTCCAAGAATTGCTTTTGGTTGAGAAATTTAGAATGAACAGGACATCACATTCTGAAACTGGTATGACAGAAAACTAGAAAAAACTGATTCTAAACACGAAGGCTAACTATAAAAATTTCCTCGAGGAAAATCAAATTACGAAGCTCGCGATACCAGAACTCCGTGAATCATATGATAGAAACGTACGTGACTATTGAACTACAGCATTGTTGCGTTACACTAACGACCGTTGTGAATAAAAACGTTTTGCAAATTCATCAAAAGTTGTAGTATTTTAACTGCTAACTCAGAACGTAAAGGAATATAAAGATTCGTTTGGTACCCTGCTTAGTCTAGCTGCCTTGCTGTTTGTCTAAAAGTTTCTAAACAAGCCAACGAAATATCAAAAGGTACTTGAAAATCTTTATTTGCTTAATGAATAAATCTCCTTTCGTAATGCCGTGTATTTAAATTCCTGTAAAAAAAACATATTCTAAATGGCCGCTGGTGTAACGTAACATCACTGATAGTCAAGAGTCACTTACGCGTCAGTCACACAATCCTCCAAGCTCTCTCATCGTGAACAAAGACGAAAGATTAAAACTGGATTAAAACTTGTAAAAGCAAAGCTGACGAAACATTAGCTACAAAACGAAACCGCAAATTATTTTTCGGATCCATCCTTATAGATGTCGCCTTCGTATTCTGTTTAACTGTATTCTGTTCGCCAATCCGAACGTTTAGTCCACAAAAAAATTATTTTCTCCTATTGCCTGATTTCATACCGTGAGGGACTAGGTACGAGTCTGTTAATTATGGGATTAGCAACTATTGATCCCCATAGTCAGAAAGAGCACACCGAGATTCATAAAATCCCCAAGTTTGGTGTTAATCAGGCTAGTCTTGACTGAGATACAGGCATTTAAAAACGTAAAAAATTTACAAAGAAATGTATGGAAAACCGGACAAATGCGGACAAAAGTCCGGTTTTGGCCGGTTTTCCATACATTTCTTTGTAAATTTTTTACGTTTTTAAATGCCTGTATCTCAGTTCAAGACTAGCCTGATTAACACCAAACTTGGGGATTTTATGAATCTCGATGTGCTCTTTCTGACTATGGGGATCAATAGTTGCTAATCCCATAATTGACAGACTCGTACCTAGTCCCTCACGGTATGAATCAGGCAATAGGTCCCACTGGTTGGTTTGAAAATCTCTCAATCTGTCTTACTTTGGTCCATCGCGTACTTCATGTATGTCTGTCTATAGTGTCCTAACTTCTTGATATTGCCCTCGGTGTCTTCTCATACCTTTACCTCTATCTTCCCACAATCGTCTTGTCACCGAGACTTTCTGAAAAGAAATAAAGCAAAAAATGAAGCAAAAAAAAATGAAGCAAAATAGTCAAGGAACTATATGAAGCTTTCTCCATCCCATTCTAAATACATATTGGCTACAGAATTCCCTTCTTGATGGTTATGCTAATTCTCATCACCGGTTTGCTTGACAATGTACTGATTTTGTAAGGGGAAATTGGATTCTGATCACTCTTATAAGCTAATGGATCAGAAAACTTCAATATTAATTTGCAGTAACGATTAAATTAGTAATGGCTTTGATGTACTTCCTGATTTTCGTTGCTCTTTAAACAAGGAATAAAGTTGAATTTGCAGACTGGCTAGCAGACAATACTACAGGCTCGAACCCAATGACAAAAAAGCCAGTAGTAACATAATGACAACAATGTGACACTATTGATTCAACTGTTTTGATTTGTTGCTGTTGTTTAAACGGTAACCCAGATGAAGATTAACTAGCCTCGGCATAAATGCATTCCTTTTGTGTCTACATCTACTTTCTCAATTTACTTTTGCACTTTCAACCTAGTTAAACAAACTATCAGGTGATGACAAGAACATTTCCAAGAAAACTACAGTAAGTCCTAAATATTTGAAGACATTCCAACAAATTTCAGCTCTAATTTGAAAGAGAAAATCAGTAATTGAATGGCTTGGTGCAAGACTGATCTAAGTGACTTTTTTGGGTGAATTTTTTCCTTTCCAAAGTGTCTGAATTTTTGAGTGTGCAACATTCCCCTGTATTTTTTTGTCTGGTTTGCACTTTGTTTCTGAGAAAAGCGAGAACAAAATATTGAAGCATGCACAATGAATGCAACAAATCCGAACAAAAGCACTTCAGCCCAAAAAATACAGGAGGCCGTTCTACTACTAAATTGAAAAGCACATGTAAAAATTCAGGCACTTTTGAAGAAAAAAAAGTTCACCTGAAAAAGTCACTTAGGTCAGTCTTGCACCGAGCCATTCAATTATCTAGAATTAATTCTCAAGGAATTACACAGTTCAGCCGATAAAATTATTTGCCAACCAGTTTCTCTTTCACCATACAAAAAAAAACTGTCTGCAAGAAGCAAATTTTCTCATTTGGGAATATGTAAAGAATACTATGCTTGCTTCCCTGATTCAGGTGAGCCATCAATTATTAAAAGAAGCATGTTTAATTTTTTTCAGTTAAAATTTCAGTTATCTGTTTGACATAAGAAAGATGCCAAAATAGCGTGATACCATCATTGGCTGGAAAAATCTGGAGTCAATCATAACTGTCGATTTTAAGACTATTTACATTAAAACATTTTTCTTGATTACAATTATTTGGAGACAGCCACATGTATAAGTTACTGGAAAACAAGGTTTTGTGACCTTTTAAGAATTAAGACGAAATCCGATAGAAGATGGAGCAATTTCAGGTTTTAGTGGACAAAAATCTGTAATTTAAAATATTTTATAGTCATTTTTACATTTTTTTAAAGCTAAATACATAAATAATTGCCTGAAATAACACCGAAAAATTATTTCCCACGGGAACGAGAGAAAATAAATTTCAAAGTTCAGTGATTTTGTCGAAACACAGGCAAAATTCCATCATCAGTTTCATTTCACCAAAACTTTGAAGCGTTTCATACGAAGTTCAACATTCGTTTTCGACGTTTGGTGTTGCTAGAAATGAATTGTTTTGAGAAGATGATTAAAAGAGCCCTACAGAAGTTTGCAATACAAAGTAAATAATCCTGGTACAAGATTTTTGTCCACTTGTTACTCCAACGTCTGGCGGATTCCGTCTTAAGTCTTTTAGAGACTTGACATTTACACCCACCCCTATTGGTTAATTCCAACGTTTAAATTTAATGTTGCGCATTTAATATTGGCGCGTGCCAAGTAAAGTGGATTGCAATTTGATGGAGTTGAGCTGGCTGTGCATTGTTGTCTTAAATATTTAAAAGGGCTTTAATTGATTGTGGAAAATTTTGAGGATTGTTAGAATATCACCACAACACATGATGAGACAAAAACATCAACTGTATAAATTAAGGAATAATAGCTGTCAAACAATTTTTCTGAAACTTTCCCTGGATGTTCCCTGAATGTTTGGCCAGGCTAATTTAAAGGCAATATATTTTTTCTTCCAAACATGTTTTTTAATTTTATAACTTGGAGGATAATTTGGTTGAAAAAAATTGGAACCTCAGGAGAATCTTGTAATTTTTTACTTACTTTTTTGTAAAAAAAATACCTCTTAGTTGGTTTGTCGGGTATGTTATGGACGGGTCAACGGGTCAGTGAGTGAGAGATGTATGTATGTCACACCAATCAGATTGGATCTACTATTAAACACCAATCAAATTTCCTGTTGTAAAGGTAAATGGTATGTGAGAAGATTTGATCCCGATACAGTTGAGAACGGCCATATTTATTCTTCTGTAAAACAGGAGGAAGTATTCATATATTGTGTTTACCTTGACATTTTCTGTGGGTTAGGCTGAGGATTTTGTGGGCGGGTTTAATAGTCATTAGCAATTGGATAATCAGTCAAAGAAACTGTTTGGGATATAACTGCAAGCATGCAATGAAAAGTGAGCTTTTTCTTCTACTAATGTTGATGTGGTTTCTATGATAGGAACAATTGTATTTAAGGAGGCGGAATGCACTAGTGGGAATGTGAAGAGGTTGTGACCACATTTGAATCGTTTGCGTGTTGTAGCGAAACCTAAACATTGCTTGTTTACTACTGGGATGAGAAGATACATTATAAATGAAACTTAATCTTTTCTCGTCAATGCTATCAGGGTTTTGGCTTTATCACATTAAAAGCCAGCACGAATTGTAGTAGAAGAAAAAGAAAATTTCTTGTTTAAGTTAACTGAAGTGAGGTATATGAAGTCTTGGGAGTTCTATGATTGTATTAACAGTCCATGTAAGAAGGTGGCAACCATGCGGCAAGGAATGCAGAAAGGTGCTAATTTTTGCACAACACTGCTATTGTTCTATCATACTTCTGATTGGCTTAATCAGCAAAACTTACCAGAACTTCAGGTAGCTGTATATTTATTTATCGTTATTGATCAACTATTTTCATTTCAACAAAATCTCTTCTGAATCTAAATACCACAGTAATCCTATGTGGGGAACATTGAAAAATTGGAAGCTTTTATTGTCTTTGTTTATGACTGTTGCGACTGTTGTGAAATGTTTACGCACAATGAAAACTGCCTTTCAGAATAGAGTTAAAATACATTTTATTTCATAAACCTGCTAATTTCCATCAGTTGACAAATTCTTGCTCTGAAAACACAACTGTTTCAAAGTGGGGAAAGCGTATTGCCACAGAACAATAGAAAATGGTACAGTTCTTACCTGGATCATTACTTAAGTACAAGGACTTTGGCGATTGAATAATAAAGACTGACGTGTATGTTGCTGGTTTGTGATTTTTAGTCCGGTTTGGAGGGGGTTGTAACAGTTACATAATATACATTGGGTTGTTTCAGTGTAATGGTGGCTGGTTATGAATGAGATGAGTTTTGCATTTTGAAGTAGTTCACAAGTCAGTAGTAAACAAATGGGAAGAGATATTTTATTTCAGGTTACAGAGGGTAACTTGATACTTTTGTTTTTCAGAACGAGTAAATTCAATTAGAGGTCACAAATCATTGCTTCTGGTTCAAAGGACACATTTTAGAGACAAGACTATTTAGATTTGAAACAGTTTAAACGTTTACAAAATAAGTGGAAGTGACAATAATAAATTTTGTTTTGTTCTTGTATGCAAATGTCATGAGATATTTTTATTTTTTGTTACAAAGGGTAATTTGACACCCTTGTTTTTCACAAGGGAGTAAACTCAACTAGAGGTGATGAATCATGATGACTTGTTTCCCCAAGATGTTTGCTATTTTTAGTTAGAAATGGTAACTTGACACTTGTGTTTTTCGCAAGGGAGTAAATTCAATTAGAGCTGATGAATCGTCACCACTTGTTCTCATGAAAAGTTTGAACAAACGAAACGAGATATTGATATTTCTAGTTACAAATAGTAACACTTTTGTTTTTCACATGGGAGTAAATTCAGTTAGAGCTAACAAGTTATGGCCTCTTGTTCCCAGGATATTAAACAAAAAATAAGTTAACATGTTTGGGCAGCTTTTAGGTGTCTGCAGCAGCGGTTTGATATGGTTAATTCATGGGCATTTTATTTTATGGAAACGTTCGATTCGAAGCAAAGAACATGTCAGAATGTGCAAGGATTACGGCATTAGTCGGGAACCACCGTACTAAAAATAGCCTTGGACAACATAACTCTTGAATTGTGTGACTCACGTGACTACTTTGCTAGCCCCTTACTTGTGGAAAAAAATGATTAAATTTAATCATGACTTTGAAGAGAGAAAGCTGTTGTTCAAAGCGTTGCTATCGAATTGTTTGTATCATTCATGTCCAGACATATCCTAAAGAAAGTTCCAGATTAAGACCATTACGTCATCGGAGATTTCATAACAACAACGGCTGATGGTGCAGTCAGAAATTTCACAACGATTACAAGGGATCTCCAAGTGATGGTGCAATAAGAGGCTTAAACAGTTTGTGAATAGTCGTTGTTGCCAGTTGTTGTGCTACAGATTGATCAGTAGATTGCGTGGCTATAGTCATCAGTGAATCAACAAGGACTACTTGCAGATAAGAAATGTGAAGGCAGTTGTTCAGGTGATTATTAACCATTTCGTCATCATAGAGATGAACGATGATGAAATAATATAGTTTGTATTGATCAAGTGATGGTGTCTACAGTAATAAATGAATCATCGAGGGGGTCTCTGGAATGTGTACTGCGTTGTGACTGTAGTGCTGGCAAAACAGCGCAGTTATAAGATCTACAATCTTTCTTGTTGTCTCTAGCCCATACCTTACTTACAACAGTTTTGACCTTCATGCACTATATTTCTGTTAACCCATCCACAAAAATAATATACTTATTAAATCACCATCTGTCAATACTCCATGGTTTATTATGGAAGCACACAATACACATATATGGCTTGCCCATCTACAAAAGATTTCACAGCCCTTTTTGTGCAACAACTCAAAAACCTACAGACAAACAGTCACCCTTTTCTCCCCCCTCCACCACCCATTCATTCCAACAAAAAACTCATACATGCTTAGCGTACCTCTATTTAATCCATACCCTCTAGCGACAACTTAAAATGAATAAGACCAAGGCCTTCACTTCGCCTCTTTCCACCCTCACCATAAACCAGGCAGCCAGACTTTTAAACCAAAATTTTAAGGCCCACTATTTGCTTATCTTAGCGATATAAGATGGTATGTACATCAGATTCTCAGTTTCTTTCTTGTTGTACATTGTAGCCAAAAACTTGTCAAATGAACTAAATTATCACTGTAAAGAGTCGCTTAAATGCTCCTACTTGCATAACCTTTCAATTAAAAAAAAATAGCTCTTGCACGCCTTGCGTGCCTATGTTTAAAATGGACTGAATATACACATTAATCACTGCTTCTTAGTAGTAGGACAAAGAAGAACCACTTTTAGTTAACAAATCCTTGCAAACAAATTCTAACTCTTCGTCTAATCAATAAACGACATGGATGTTCCCAAAATGATCTCGAC
>JAHPZR010029997.1:0-10000 GCA_019787425.1 Platygyra sinensis | reverse complement strand
GCCTGGTTTCACAAATGGCCTTGTTAAGTGCTAAATTCTTTTGGGCTTGAGGTTTCCAAAGCCAAGACACAACATACTTTCCAGATAGCATTCTTCACTTCCAACTCCAGGTTTCGTTCGAACACTTCCTCCTGCGCAACACTAAAGTGGTCCAAAGTCCCAAAGTTCTGCAGTTGTTCATGAACAGAGGCTCTAAATGCATGGACATTAGCTCTCGCTGCCACACCTGCGGCTGGAGTAGATCACTGCCACCATGAAGAATCCCTCCGAAAATTGTTGGTGTTCCCTTGAGACTATCCTCAATTTCCACGTCATACCTTGTACAATGGTATGGTATCATAGCAATCTTCTCCAAACACAATACCAATATCGTCTGCGCCAGGACCAGTGAGATCAGCAAGGACTGAACAACCACCAACAACCTCTTGAAGAGCTTGAGAAGACTCAGGCTCCACCCTCTCGAAGACACCAGACAACTCATCAATTACTACGGCTTGAAAGGTGAAGGTATTTGCAAGGTTCACTCCTCTCGCAGTCACCTCAACAACATCAAATTCGCCTTCCAGCACATCTCCAAGTGTCTCAATCCGCAAACGGCGTTTTTCTAATAACTCTCCTCGGCACACTTGCAGCCAACAGAGATGACATCATCGTAAAAGTTACCCCAGTGTCACACAGAGCTCTTACAACCACATTCCCAATAACTACACACACAGCTTTATCACTCCAGCAGTTTTACTGTCAGCGCTCCATGCTGATGACATTATGGTAGCTTGTGGAGGTTGGGATAACGGTGGCACTTGACTCTGGGTTGACGGTACATAAGAAAGGGCAGCAGGATTCCAACTTGGATGATTAGGCGGGTTACTTGAAGGGATCACTGGAAGTGGTTTCTGAACTTCTGGAATCTTTACTTCACCAGTCTTACACAGTTGTGGGATGTGGGATCCTCGTCCACAAGGGCATGGTTTTCGGAACCTGCATGCACTCATCCGGTGTCTACGGTGGCCCACAACTGTCACGGCAAAAGAATTAAACTCACGGCAAAAAGAAAAAACCTCACGGCAGAAAGAAAAAAACCACACGGCAAAAAGAAAAAGACTCACGGTAAAACGAAAAAACCTCACGGCAAAAAGAAAAAAAAACTCCCGACAAAAAGAAAAAGACTCACAGCAAAAAGAAACAACCTCACGGCAAAAAGAAAAACCTCACGGCAAAACGAAAAAGACTCACGGCAAAAAGAATTAACCTCACTGCAAAACGAATAACCTCATGGCAAAAGAAAAAGACTCACGGCAAAAAGAATAACCTCGACCTCACGGCGAAAGAAATAAGAATTGAAATTTCCTCTCGACATCGAAGAAATTTTGCAGCGAGTCCTTTTTCTTTTTGCCGCAAGTCTTTTCTTTTTGCCGCGAGGTTCGTCTTTTTGCCGTGAGTCTTTTTCTTTTTGCCGCGAGGTTCGTCTTTTTGTCGTGAGTCTTTTTCTTTTTGCCGCGAGGATTTTCTTTTTGCCGTAAGGTTTTTTTTTTTGCCGTGACAGTAGTGGGCCGCCGTAGGTGTCCACTTCGAGCACAACGATAACAAGCACTTGCTGCCTTCAGTTTTTTGAAGCGGTCTTCCACTGGCATAGATACAGAGCACTGTTAGGGTTGTGTGGACCATTGCAGAAGGTACAGGCTACAGGTTTAGCAATTAAACCTTAAGCAGGTTGGCAACATAGGTGTTTCCTTTTCCTCAAGCTGGTGGCGATCAGAAGGCTCTTGTCTCTCAACAGACTGGTCTGCACTCTCTCGAATGTCTAACTCCCGCTCCAAAAATTTCAACATCTTCGAGAATCCTACATCTTCCTTTGCTAAGCCAGCTCTCTCTCGGGCCCACTCCAATCTCCAATCCTTGGGAAGTTTCGATTCAATCAATTAAGGCATCAAAAGGGCTCCATATTGTTCTGTAGTAACTCCGTGGACTTCATATGCTCGCACAGTTGCACAAAGGTCGTGCACTGCATCCCTCATAGCCTTATTTGACTGATCAAGTGCAAGTCTGTGAGCTTAGTCACAAGGAGGTTTCTTTGTACTTCATCCTTTCCAGAACGAAATTTCAGGCGGTCCACAGCAACTTCATAGTTGGCCTCTTCAGTCTTGATGTTCGCCACATATCCCGCAGCTTCATTAGTCAGCAGGGACTTCAAGTACACAAACTCTTGAACAGTAGGTATTTCTGGGTTGTTCATGTATAGATACCCTGAAAATGTCCCCAGAATTCTGGCCAATCCAAAAACCTCGCCAGAGAATTTTCTAAGGTAGGTCTTTAGGAGTACATGACATATGCTTTGGTTTTGGTGTAATGGCTTTTGAGCTTCTCACTTGTATTTTGCTTCTGGCTATTTTTTAACCACAATTTCACAGAATGAATACGATCTTTACCATATCGAACCATGGTCCTTGAGCGTCCACTTCTGCCCGTAAATCAGAGTCATCGTTCAAGAGCTTTTCGATCTGCAGTCTCGTAGTAATCGAATCGAGCTTTTCTTCCACTCTAGTAACGTCTGGCGAGTCGGACTCAATGTTCCTAATAGCGTCAAAATCTCTTGTCATCCAGCCTCTCAACCCAGTGCGAGCTCTTCTCAGCCGATCAATTTTCAATTTGCCCTTTGCAGTTGGTGCTTCTATCGAGTTACGTTTAACAAGGGAGCATGTATGTTCAGATAATAATGGAGGGATTAACTGAAAATTTCTCCCTGTAAGCCAAAGTCTGACCTATTCAATTTGGCAACAAAGCTAATTAAAAGGGAGGGTGATCAATACCTCTTACTTACAGAGTTTGAGGACCGCACTGTAAGTTACGGACCGAGTTTTTTCCCCATAGATTTATGGCCTAAGCAGCGCTAAGCACGTGATTCATATCGAAGAGGAAAAAACGAGGATCCGTAACTTACAGTACGGACCAAGCGGACAAGGAAAATTATTTGTCTACTGTGTCTAACGGGTTGGGATACGATGTCTATTCACGCGGAACGGCCTTGAATTCTGACGCCCTTCTAAAGAAAACCGAGTCAATTCAAGTTTGAAATCATTATTAGCGACTTTCAATTCGCTATAAAAGTTAACACTTTGCGATAAATCACGAAACATTTTTGCAACACAAAATAGCTTTAAACAGGCCGTACAGTAAGACCCGCTAAATTGACCAATCACAGAGCGCGTACTGAAAATACAATAAAGCAATTTACGCATAGCAAAAGAAAGGACAGTTGTGCACTTAACGTGCTGTAATATAAATCCGATCTGTCGTAGCGCCTCTTAACTAGCCTCTTCCATCCCGTGTTTTCACGTGAAATGTTTACCTTGGTTTTGTTGAAGTGAAATTTTTAAATTGTGTAAACACAGTACAAAATCTCGGTAAATGGCGCAAAATCAAACGTAAGTCAACCTTGGTCTGTCGACAGTTGAATGCCTCATCCTGAGGCATTGTATAGCTCATCAACAGTACGTTGCATGAAAGTGAAGAGTGATCATCGCAGTAAATTTTCCAATTTAAGCAACTGGAAAGAAGAAGCCTGAAAAAAATCAGGGCTTCAACGGGGATTCGAACCCGTGACCTCCGCGATGCCCTACCAAGTGAGCTATGAAGCCACACGTTGGGAGACGAGGTCATTTTATTGTTATGTAGAGCATCGCACCAGTATCGCGGAGGTCACGAGTTCGAATCCCGTCGGAAGCCGTGATTTTTTTCAGGCTTCTTCTTTCCAGTTGCGTCAATTGGAAAATTTACTGCAATGATCACTGTTCACTTTCATCTACAACCGCAGTACAAATATGAATTATTTCATATAAACTTCACAGTACGTTGTATGCAGCCTACTTTGGTATATTAGTTTCGTGTTAACAATTTCTCTAATAATTGTGTTTAGTTAAGAAACCTCGGTAAGCAGTAACCATAGATCACCATAGTAAACCTCTCTCGCGAAATCACGGCATAAGGGTGTAATTTTAATAAGAACCCGGTAATCCAAATGCAGTATCTCTCCCCGGTCATGTCCATTCCTAAACCCTGACAAACTACGATTGTCAGTTAAGTAAAGCGCGACGAAGTTTGATGACGAAGTTTTGGCCTGAAAATTACGGTGTTGCTACAAGCAACTTTCCTCGTTTCCGAACAATCTTGTCGCCTGAAATTTCGCGGGCTTTGCTGCTAATGACGTCAAAGGCCGACAAGTTGCCACTGGAAACGGAACCAGTTTCCCGGGGCAAAAACACAAGTTGAACGTTAAAACCTGGTCACCAACTTTCGTCACGCCTTACTCAAATGACAGGCATTGACCGAAACCCTTCTCAGTGCTCTCCATTATCTGTTTTGTTAAAAGACTTGTATAAAGGTATTTTTAAGCAATAGAACACTTTTTCCTGAATATACGCGCGAATTAAAACGTCACAGTCGTGTTTACATAATCCCATCTGAACGCACCTATCGACCAATGACTGCGCGCTTAGTATCTTAGTTATTTCATATAGCAACAATAGCTTCCATTTAGCGCGAAAATATGATATTTGTCCATGGACCTAATCTGCTCCGAGAAGCTGACGGGTTTTCGCGGAAATCTGTGGACAACTATCCGAGCATATTTTCGCGCCAAATGGAGGGTACTGTGTTTATTATCCGTAACACGTTTTACGCAACACGCGCGGTTTTGAAAACACGGAATATCACTCGAATATTCCCAAGTTTCAGCTGGTAGTTTCTACTGGCCGGAACTGAAATCATTAAAAAAAAACCACACCATTAATGTCAAACAAAGCAGCAAGAATTTAAAAATGCAACTTTATTTGCAGCAGCATGTATATTACGCATTTGTGAATGGGCCATTTTTACAACTTGTTCACGGGTGTTTTAAGACTTTTCATTCATTCAAAAGAAATCAAAGCAAAAATATAAATGATTTAAAAGATCGACCAAACTCCACAAAGCCCAACGTTCTTACACTTGAAGTGGTATTGCCATATCACGAAAAGAAAATACATTTCAGAGTATTGATAAAAGCAGTGCTCTTCATTTAGTCCAAACAAATCACGTCAGGATCTTTGTCGCTTTTGTCTTCAGTCTTGGCAGTTTGTGTTTGATCAGGTTCCACTTGTGGATCCTGAGGCGTAACTTGACTCTGTCCAGGCGAAGAAACGCGCGTGTCTGTTGAAGAAGGCGAGCTGGGATTGGAAGAGGCATCGGGCCTGATTAATCCCATAGCTGAGGCTTCTCGACGTATAATAGAGGTGATCTGGTTTTCCACCAGAGTAGTGGCCTTCTTACTAAGCATTTTACCTATGCCGCTCTGCATGGCAGAAGTGGGAGGAGTAGAGCTGCGCTGAGCCTCGGTACCAGTCTTGCCTGTGCTCAGGCTATAGACGCTGTTAATGACAGGAGTCAGGGGTGTGGAACTTACAGGTCCCACACCTGGGTGGGGCACTGAGGTAGTCACGGTAGTTATGACTGGTTTGGTAAGTAGTGTGGTGACGTACTGTGTTGGTGTAGGTGAATTCACCTGATGACTGATCAGCGGAGAGCTTGCTTTCGGCACAGACTGTACCAGCCCTGGCTTCACCAGACTGGGTGTTGTGGTAGACGCGGGGAGCAGCAGAGTAGTGGGAGGGGGAGGCCGCACTGTGATGGTCGCAGTACTGCTTGGCATGGGAGGTTGGTAGTATACTGGGGGTACATTGAAGCGGTAGGAAGGCCTTGGTTTGATGTTAGGAGCAGGTGGCAGGACGGTTCCTCCAGACAACACCAGGGGTTGGACCTTTGGTTGGATAGGAACTGAACCCACCGCTGGGATGGGGGAAGGCTGAATTAAGCTTCCAGATATCGTAACGTTGGGTGGTGGACCTTCACGTTTGGTAAGACGACTCAGAATTCCTCTCTCGGACATGTTAAGCCGAGCTGTAACGGGTGGCATTCGGACAAGAGCCGAAGGAAGCCGATTGACGTCCGATTTCATGTCCGATAGTAGCTCCTCAAGTTGGTTAAGTACTGCAAACAAACGAAACAATTATTAAACAAAACTCGCGTGACTTGCTTTCTTTAATTTACTGTCTTCAGTGAGTTAAAAGTCATAACTTTGAGCAAAAGGAACGGGATGGAAGAGGCATGCTGACAGAGATCTCTTCAATATCGGGGAATCTCTGCTAACGTCACTGTTTACACCTTATGTCATTAGAAAACGACTTCACATAAAGACATCATGACATATAAAATTACTCTAACACAGTAAGGTTTTTGTATCTATTGTCGGACACTTGAACCCACCAACAAATTGCACCTCGATTTGCGGGTTCGGATACAAAGCTTGCCACGTCTCCAAAAACAGCTGACTGCGAGCGCTGTGCTTGATGGTTAGGTCGCAAGATGTGTCTGACTTTGCTAGTGTAACTGGCGCAAACCTGGACGCGGGTCGCGCTCAAACCAGAGGGACGACATCATTTGTCTAAGCACTGTGGGGATTTCGTTCTTTTATGACCCGGCGCATTTAAGGGTATAAAGGGGGAGGGACGCTTGTCATCAAGAATAATAAGCACGCTAGCGGTAGCAGAACGCGGAATTCACTCTCAATATTCAATTCTTTTGCCGAATATTTTCTCGATATATGCAAGTTTGTTTATTTTGTCTACTTTCCGTCATTATTAACTTAGCAAATTAACCTGATGTTTAAGCCTCTGCGCCAGAAAAAAAAATCAATCCTTCGCTTTGTGCAGTAACATGTGCAGTCACGTTGACTTCAAAACTGCAAACTACAGGCCTAGGGTAAGGCCGCCGAACAGCTCGAAAAACAAGAGGGCACAAAATGCAGCTCTTTTTTTTCCACGCGGGTCTGTGCCGCGCACGTCACGGTGTTCTCGCTTTCGTGCACCACTTCAATTCATGGCGAATTGAGTAAACCGTGGCGCACTTTTAAGGTAAATTCTGCCACGTTTTCGAAGGCAAGAGGAAGGTTTTCGCGTTAGCAATTTACCTTGGTGTTTATTTGCCAAATTGTTTTGTTACCCCGCGTATACAACTGATAAACGGAAAGGATCTCTTTTAACGTTTATCGTAACTTTTGGTAATGATAAACTAACAACTTTGTCTTGCATGTTTTAACAACGACTACTGGAAGACCTTGAAATTCAATATGGCGGCTTGACTTAATGTCTCCCGAAGTCAGCTTTAGTCAAAACTGGTCTCGAGAAACGGTAAATGGTAAAAACACTCTGTAGATTGTGCACACAAGAGGACTTATTTCTTGAACTCTAAAGAAACTCACTGGGGAGTGATTTTTATTTTTCAGTCTTCTTTAAAAAGGTAACTAAAAAACGTACAAGATACAGATTCAACTTCTTTCAGCTAGAAAACATTCTCTGATAAACTTGTAAAAATTCTTTCAACTGATTAAAATCCCTCAAATGTTTGATAACTTAATACGTGTTATTCTAGTCATCTATGTTTCATTGTTGCTCAGTATCAAACAGATGAGCACTTCCTTTTCTCCTTAAAAAAAGCACGCGAAAGAACTGAGAATTTACGTTCTTGAATTGGCTGTCAGTTTTTGGTCAGTTTCTTGGATAGACTGATAAATTTAAACAACTGTTTCAAAGCAAGCTGTGAAATAAATCAGTCATCGCAAGATATCGTAAGAAACAAGGTCAGACTGTCACTTTATATTGACGAGAAAGAAATAATCGACATGGTCGCCAAGGTCGTCTAGAACAGGTAGATTCATATACTTGAAGTAGTACAAGTCATCACAATAACCATACTCCATTTATGAACTCCTGTCTGTCTACAGTACTTCGCACAGGAATATCCGGGCACCTCATCCAAGTAACCCCCTATCACCCTGGCTCTTGTTTGTCTGCACTTTCGTTTATCTTTTCTCCTTTCACGTCTTTTTTTCGTTATTTCTTATTTTTCCTTCTTGTGTCCTTGCATTACTGATTTGCAGCTTTATGGCGCAAAGCTACAATCATGGACAAAAGTCTTGGGACAAATTTACTTTTGTGGCACCTTTTTCACACGCGCTAAACAGTCACGCACGAATTCACCTACACTTGTTCAGCCCCCCTCACCCCCCCCCCCCGCCCCTACAATATTGGACACGTGTACACGCTATTTCTCCAGAGTTTCAACATTGTATTTGGGGGGGGGAGGGGGGGTTGAAAGCAACGCATTTTGAAACGGATAACAGTGCTTTTTTTCAAAACTCCGTTTTAAAAACACAGAAAATTAATGCAATTATACAAGTGTCCCAAGGAATTTTGTCCACCATTGTAGGTCGAAATTTCCAGATGGTGTAGAGATCACGCGTGGTTAGGGTCTGAGCATTCTGTGAAATCAATTCCTGTTAATGACATCAGCTGGACATTTCCTTCCCACTCCACGACCCAGACAGTTACAGAACCTGAACCCATACAAGGAGCAGGAGCAATCTTATTTTCCCGTCTGCTTCACCTGGACCTTTAAATCATTGTAAACTTCGTCAGGTGTTAAATTTTCAAGCCGACGGCGAAACTTTTTCTTTTTCCCTCTCTCAATTCGTTCTTCGAAACACACCAAGATATCAATTGTCTTGCTTAACAGGCACCTTCTCGGAAACTGCGAATATTGATGCGATCACAGGACTTGATGGCGCGCCGCCTGGTGACTGTAATTCAGGCTTGGACTGTTGTAAAGTACCCTCCGTTTCGTTCTGGGGAACGCGGTTCAAAACTTCTGGATGGCGTTTCAGGAAATTGTGCCACCACTTCTCCGACACACATCCCTTTTTCACCTCTTTTCCTCGTTTTTCTGCCATCTGGGTGGCCATGCGCATTACATTGTCTTTACTGCTTGCATATCCATGTTTACTGATATGTGTAAGATAAAAGGCTGCCAGCACAGCCTCGTCAGCAGGGTCGAGAAGTGTTTCAGGGCCATTCTTTTTTCCATGGTCTACCCTTCCATTAATGCGATTGGCAAGGCTAGATTTTGGAACATTAAATTCGGCCGCTGCTTTACGAATCGAAAGTTTCCCACTTCTAACACTTTGAACTGCAGCAACCATGTCCTGTTCTTTCCATAACAACTTTTTGGAACGAGGCATTGTGTCTGAGGATTAAAATTAGAACCCTTTTGTCAGCCTCCCGGCTCGTGTCAATGTATATCAAATTTACATTATTATCTGTATCTTTTTTTGTTTTCACAAATGCGTTTTCATTCAGCCAGTAACTTTTTTACGTGGATGGAACCTCTTCATATACATTGACAAGAGAAGAAGAAGAGTAAGAGACTTATAATACCTATTATAGGGTTATTTTTTAAGGTGATACTTCTCTAGTTATTTTTAGACCGTTCCCACACTTCTAGAAGACATCTTGCTAACGCGCGTGCTAACATTATCCACGTGAGGACTGGGCACCATATCTAAAAATAGCTTGAGGGGGTGACATCAACAACAAGGGCTATTCCCTTCATCTTTTCTTGAGATTGACACTTCATGCTGATCACCATAAAGGTCAAGGCGTCCGTTGAGCTGTCCAGCAGTAGGTATCGCGGGCCTAAGCGACAGCTGGAGCTAAAGCCCAGATCAGCCGCATAGGCCACAAAAACGATTAGATGAAGGCTACGCAGACTATCTTTCGGTTTTTCACTCATTGCATAGGATTGTTAACCTTCGCATAAGAAAAGTTTGAACGGAAAGTAATCAAGCGCCACTTTGCCGCAAAGAAAGAAAATTGTTTTCTTTTTAAAATAATGAAAGAAACGAGACAAGACTAGGTAGGTACGCACAATGACAGATTTGTTTTCAGAGGCAAGATATCTTTTTGGCTTGCTTGTCTTCTGGTTATCATGTTCTCATTTTCCCGACATTGAGTAGTGTCTGACACTGGGGAGAATACCTCATTTTTCAGCAGTTTCTACTCATTGCAAAGATTTTTACACGTGTTAATTTGCCCAAGGAAACAGAAGGGTACTAAAACGTAATGGCGCGTGACCA